>JAJHSJ010000002.1:5013874-5095752 GCA_021015155.1 Magnolia officinalis
TTTATCCCAAACATGGGATCAAATGGCCAAAATACCATGGTATTTCCAGACATGCAATCATTGTGCAATAATGGTGTTAATCACATGGACCAAACAGGCCCTAAGGATGTGCTCATAAAACTACGATGGGGGGTGGATAAAGTAGACATGTGCTCTGGAGTTTTATGTGATTGCCACACACAAATGAAATCGAAAGGGAAAATTTGTAATAGCTAGAAGACCACCCCATGCTTTTATGGGGTAGAAGTTGGACAGTCAAGTAACAATGTGCTCATAGGATGAACATAGCTGACATGAGGATGTGGAGATGGATGAGCAGCAAGACATTGATAGAATTAAAGATGAATGCAAAGGTAAATAAAGAGTAGCACTAATAGGTATTAAGACGAGGGAAAGTAGAGTCGGATGGTTAGGTCAAGTGCAAACAGAGAGTAGGTGCAAGTGTGTGGTGGAGTTGAAGACTCTAAAAGGGCAAGGGGAAGGCTCCAATGGACGTGGGTGAAAGTAGCAAGGAAAGACTTGAGGACCCATGGTTTAAACTATGGATACGGTCTATGATATAGTACGGTAGAATAAGATTTGCGTGGCTGACCCCAATTAGTTGGGATAAGGCTTGGATGATGATGGTGGTGGCGGTGTAAGCTGAGGGCAAAACAATCACCGCATTGTGCCACTCAGATCACAGGAGGCCATAACCACCAGCGAAGGCTCAAGCTGAACTGAAATGGCTTCAAGAAATTGAAAGGCAATTAAAATAAATAAATTCATAGCATGTGAAGCAACAGAGATACCTGACAAAGCGGCCAGGCTCAAATCCAGGGACACCAGGAGGACCATAGGGATCGAAGCGACTGCCCGGAGGAATACCACTGTATTGACGAACCATTTCAAAAATAAATCAGCGGACTTTCATTAATTTTCCAAAACTAGATGAATGTAGAAGAAAGGTTTACTCACGGAGCAAGACCACCGCCAGGGAAACCAGGCTGTTCTCCACCTATTCCACCCCAGCGTGGATCATTAGGCCCTGCAAGCACCAGCAGAACATATGGTAAGCAAATCAAAAGTTAAAAGCTTCTCTAACAGGTCTATCTCAAAATGGTATGTACATACCCAAAAGCATGCCCCCACCAGAGCCAAATCCACCCCTGGAAGAAGTTGAAAATAGATAAAATGATTCAAAAGAATAAAAGCAATTAAGGACCATAAAAAAAGACTAATCGACAGCAAAGAACCTGGTAGGATAAAATCCGGCACCCAGCCCTGGGTGGAGATCATCGATTCCAGTAGGAAGAAAAACAGGAGGATATTCGATGCTGTGTAAACACAACAAACAGTTTATACACATCAAAAAAAAAAAAAAAACACGTGCGCATTCAATAGCTCTATTACACATTTAATAGCTCTGTTAATATCTATCCTCAGCATAAAACTGCAAACTTACATTAGTTCATCATGAAATCACTATCAAGATCAAACTACTTCACTTATTTGAGCATATAGCCAATTGAGCTAACAATTTTTTGTTCATTCAAGTATCTATTTTTGCATTAGTGTGCTTTATGCCTTGGAGCCAAGAGACAAAAACTAATATAAAAGCAAAGTACCTGAATGAACAAAATATTGTTAGCTCATTTGGCAAGACACCCGCTTCTAACATAGGAAAGCTAAAGATGCAGTCAAAGCCCAGCCCACATATGTGAGGTGATCCAGAGTGGGCCCCACTGATCAATGTGTGGCCAATCTCTGTTAAGAAACAGTTTCTGTGCTAAATTTATAAATTAAAATTAAAATTTAAAATATAAAATTAAAAAAAAAAAAAAAAAAAAAAAAAAAAAAAACATTTGTATTGTATAATATGCAGAATATTCCATACGAATTGTTTATATGTCGTCATTATATACACTACTGATGGGTGTACACAGCCCCAACAATTTATACACGTTATTTTAAGCATCTTTGGAATTATTTCCTATTTTATAGGGTTTGCACCAATACTGTAGGACTTAATTCTCAACCAGCTGCTATTTTTAGGATGTGGAAACTACTACTTGCAGCTTTATATATGGGCTAGCCCATATGGCCATATCTATGGAACAGTCTATGAGAATGTTGAATTGAATGTATGGAATTTCCTTTTCTTCTTTATCTTCTTTTTCTTCTTCTTTGTTATGACAAGTAATGACTTAGTAAACCAAAGGAAAGGAGCTTACAAGAGGTGAGATCACACTAAGAAGAAGATATAACCTAAAACCTTTTTGTCTAAGCATATATCCAAGAACTTTGCTTTTCCATTTCTGCAAAAACCGGCATCATTACAAACCCCGGTTTGGTAGCAAACAAAGTTCAGGTCTGGAGAGTATCCTAGATGTTGTTTGTCAAACCCCCAGAATAAGAAACAGAAATTGCACGGTAGCACATGTGGCAAATTTGTATGGATGCCATGTTCAAGTGGACCAAAATAACATGATAACTTTTCAACCTTTTAGATCCTTTTAGTTGCAATCAAAGTTCTGTCACAAACAAGCTGTCCGACAGTATTACTCCATTCCTACTTTGTCAAGCCAATTTTATACAAGAACCAAGAAAGAAATGGATAGCTTGTTCCTAATTGCCAATTGTTATTAAAGATAGGATGATAGGTTGTTATTACAAAAAAAAAAAAAAAGAAGCTCTAAAAGTTTTCTACGACACGTATGTATGTGCCATAGTCCATCTTCAAATGCTCCATATGTACCATCATCAATCTTTAAGCACCCCACATGTGCCAATGTGGGCATGCACCACTAGTGCTACATGGGAAAATGTGCACCTTCACACTCTCCACATGTGCCACCATCCATTTTCTGTTTCCTTATTCCAAGTGTTTGACAAACGGCATCCAAGACCAACCCTCTAGTCAGACTATCCGGGCCCATTTTGCTTGCTACCAAACATGCCATTTTTGTTGGAACAAGCCAACAGTCGATAATTAGGAACAAGTTATCCATCTTTTTCTTGGTCCTTACGCAAAAATTGGCTTGACAAGCTAGGAAAAGGATGTTTGCCCCAAAACTTGTCTAAGATAGAACTTTGCTGCCTTACAACCAAGCAGCCCCTCAGGGCCATTTTTTGTTAGAACAAGCCAACTGTCGATAATTAAGAGCAAGTTATCCATCTTTTTCTTGGTTCCCATGCAAAAATTGGCTCGAAAAACTAGGAAAAGGATGTTTGCCCCAAAACTTGTCTAAGATAGAACTCTGTTGCCTTGCAACCAAGCAGCCCCTCAAGGGTAAGAGAAAAGGCTATATCTAAAGAAGCCACCATATCTCTATTTTGCTCAATGATGACCTTCATACCGCAATGGTCTGACTCACTATTCACCCACTAAATGACATTTGTTGAATCCTCTTCAATGTCAATCTGGGATGGGAACAACTCCTCACAAAGCTTCAATCCCAGTGAGTGAGGGCTCTTCCCTCGACATCATTTATCCATTTGCCCAAATAACACAAGTTTTATGACCTCTCGATCATCTCTAACTATTTCATCAATTTTTAACAGGCCCAGATATCTAATGAAAAGGCCATCAAAGTTGAGATGAAAGTTGCTACCTCCTTTGCGACCACTTACCCCCTAAGGTAACCACTTTTTTTTAGAGGTACCTCCTAAACAAACCACTTTCCCTAACTAATTAGAAATTTAGAATTGCAGGAAAAAAAAAAAAAACATTGATAGCCATCCCCTAGAGGCCATTTGGTATTCAAGACCTTTGGGTTCTACGAATTTAAGATCCTAGAATTTCTGAAGGTCTAGTGTTTGGCGCATGAAAGTTCATGGAACTTCAAATTCCTCTTAGCAAAAAGTTCCAAAAGACAATTTCAATTCCTCAGAAAATGCGTCACTTCATTTCCAAGGACTTGCATCGCTCTTCAAGCTCCATACACCTCTAATATGTGAAATCAATGTACCTAACTAGAAAACCCCCACACATTTCCTATCCCAACTCCCAAGTGTGTGATCCAGATTATGGTTCATTGCAATTGGATCGCTATTTTTACCAATCCAAAAATTACAATTCTAAGTTAATGTAAGTCCATCTACACTACACATAACGAGGGTAGCTTTTGAACATTTTTGCACCTGTAATTAGCTTTCCTAGGCGGAAAACTTTGAAATTACTGAAAACACATGGAAGCCATTTAAAACGTAGTCGCGGGTATTTTTGGACCTGAAAAATGTGGTTGCCCAATGTAAGGTTCAGATTTCACCCACGAAAAGCATTTAAATGACTCAGATTGTATTGCCAAAAAACATAGGGTATTTTTGTAATATCCATTATTTCACGCAACCAGCTCACTCTCCTCTTCTTACATGTAGCCCACCCTAACGGTGGTTCTGGGAAGCCATGCAACAAAGGTTGCAAGGGGCCCACAATGATGATTGTATGAAATCAACCCGTACATCTACAGTGCCACTTTTTTTAAAAATTAGACACTGTTAGATCATCCAACCAGGGACATTTTAAGAGGAATTGCAATCAAAGGAGGGATCCTCATGATGGATGGTTTAGATCAATTATCAGATTATTTCTAGTATAATCGACATGGATCATTCATTTTCCTAGCCATTTATCAGATAATCTGACCAGCTGGTAGGATTTTTTTTAGAGGGATGTGCAAGCAAAGGTGGCACCAACATGTGGATAATGGTCTAGATTGATTACAATAATCGAACCTTTTCTAGCAGAAAAGGTGGATCTTCCATTGCACTAGCCATTGACTAGACCATTAGGATCATCTAACCAAACTGATTTTTCTTGAAACGAGTAGGCAATTGGAGGGACTAAATAATGGATTGCCTAGATCAACTATCCAACCTTTCTAGTGTAGTAAATATGGACCATCCATTTCCTCATACATTGATTGGATGGTTAGGATCACCCAATTGAACTAATGTTTAGAAGGATGGGAAATCAAAAGGTGGAACCCACATGATGGAGAGTCCAGATCAATGACCAAAACTTCCCTAATATAAACAATATTGACCTTGCATTTTCTAGCTACTGAATGGTTGGTTAGGACCATCCGATCAAAGCGATTGATCCTATAGTGTCAATACTCTCGTAACTTACAGTGACTAATGTGACCTCTGTGGGGCCCGTAATGATGTGTGCATGAAATCCATCCCATCCATCAGGTACAATGCTTCAAGTTCAGCTTGAAGCACAAAAATCAAGCCAATCAGATACTGGTAGGGCCCACATGCGGGAACAACATAAAATCATGCCTAAAACTGTTAAATTCACCGGGTGTGGTGCACATGAGTTTGGAATGGCCTGATTTTTAGATGTGTGCCTTCATCATGATGGGCACCTTTTGATGAATGGATTGGATTGCATAGACACAACACATTGGCCATAGTCCCCACAAACATTCATGAAGGTTTTGTTGGTTAGGCATCCCCTCTGAATTATTCCCCACACCTAACTTCCTGCTCAAGCTGATTTTTAGCCCCATGGCCGGACATCTAAGGGTGCAACTCATGGTCAGGGTGTATATGATGCACTCATCATGGTAGGCCCCATAAAATGTGACACAGTATCAAAATTATAGGATCATTGCCCATCTGTATTTGAGTGTGTTGCAGGGATGAGAATGTTGAGATGGATATGTTTTTTTTTTAAAGCAACTGAGAAAATTCATTAAAAAGAAAACTGCATACAAAAGACTGCTGAGGTAGCAGCCAAGAAAACAACACTAAGAACCCAAAAAAAGAAAATCAAAATCCTTTAAGCCCACAATATTGGTAGCCCATTCAACGATCAGCTTCTTGGCATGAGTTCCCACTGATTTAGGCGACGTATGCAAGTCGTTAAACACACTATCATTCCTTTCCATCCAGATAGCCCACCAAATTGCAATAATAGCCAATCTCCAAATCTTGGATTTCACCTTGCCTATTTTATGACCATGCCAGACTCGAAGCAAAGACGCAGCAGAGTTCGGACAGCAGCCCATGAAATTGAATCTGGACTAGAAGTCCCAATATATGAGCGTAGTAAAAGGGCAGTGAACAAACAAATGATCGACTGTCTCTTCGCTACGCATGCAACAGCGGCAGATATTGACGATCTGCATCCACGCTTCCTCAGATTATCGATGGTGAGGATCCGATTCATGGCCAGCAGCCAACCGAAACTGATGAATTTAGGGGGGGCAGCATATTTCCATATGAAAGGACTACTTGGCTGATTGGAGCCCGTAGAAGGGAACATGACCGCATATAAAGATTTAACAGAAAAATTGCCTGAACTATGACAATTCCAGAGAAGCTTATCAGGAGTAGACGCGTCCAGAGAAATTGAGGACAGACAATGAAGCAGGTCAATATAATCGTCAGTCTCCCAATCCCTGAGATTCCTCACACAATTAATTTCCCATCCTCCGCCTGCAGTGGAGAAGGAAAAATTGCCGGCAATCAAACTTTCCTTGTTGGCCACGATACCGTAAATGACTGGAAATCTACTTTTCAATGTATTGTCGCCCAGCCAGTGATCTTCCCAGAACCGTAGTCTCAGCCCATTGCCCAGGGAGTATCGTATGTGAGATAGCACCTTAGCTTTGTATCGAAGAATGCCTTTCCAGACGAAGGACGCTCTATAATAAGAAGAGTCTTTTGTCCACCAATCACCTGCGGTGCAACCGTATTTGGCTTTAACAATAATATTCCACAGAGCTCTCGATTCATTTCCCAGACGCCAAATCCACTTACCAAGGAGGGCTGCGTTCATAGTCTTGAGATTCTTAATATTTGCACCCCTACTCTTAAAGTCAGAACAGACATCCTTCCAGTCCATTAAATGAAATTTACTTTGATTATCCTTCCCGCGCCAAAGAAAGTTCCTTCGGAGCGCATCAATACGATTTAGGATAGTTGTCAGGCATCTGAATAGCGACATATAGTAAATAGGGAGATTAGACAGAGCTGCTTTGATCAACGTTATTCGACCTCCCAGCGACAAATAACGACATTGCCACATCGCAAGCTTCTTCTGAAATTTGGCGACAATTTTGTCCCACATTTCCATGGGCGGGGAACCGACTGAGAGGGGAAGACCAACAAATGTAGTGGGAAAGGTGGCTAACGAACAACCCAACGTAACCGTGTGTGCAGCGAGCGTCTCATCGGACACATTCATTCCAAACAGCTTAGATTTTGCCATATTAATGTTAAGGCCCGAAACTGCCTCAAAACAACGAAGGGTGGTATGCAGGTTGGAAACGGACGAATCATCATCCGCGATCATAATAAGAATATCATCTGCAAATTGGATGTGAGTGATGGGATGAACATTATCTGCTACGAAGGCTCCTGTATACAATCACGCATCTTGCCCTCGAAGAAGCATTAGAGAGAATGCCTCTCCTATCATAAGAAACAGGAGAGGGGAGAGTGGATCCCCCTGCCAAAGGCCTCTTGATGCTGGAAAGAAGCCAAAAGCGGTGCCATTTAAAAGGATTGAGAAGTGAGCCGATTCCAAACATGAACTGATCCATTTCTCCATCTGTCCCCGAATCACATCCTCTTCATTATGTATTGTAGAAAACTCCCAATCGACATGATCATATGCCTTTTCAATATCCAGCTTATAGAAAATAGTTTTTCTTCCATTTCTATGAGCTGAGTGCAAGCATTCATTGGCAATGAGCGCCCCATCAATAATTTGTCGCCCTTTTAAGAACGCGTTTTGATTTTTTGAAATGAGGTTCCCCAAAACTGCGCTTAATCTTGACGAAAGAATTCTGGCTACAATTTTGTAAGGACTAGAAACGAGGCTAATGGGACGAAACTCCGAAAATAAAGACGCGCCAGGAGTTTTAGGGATGAGAGATATGAAAGAAGCTCCCAGACTCTTGGAAAGCTTCCCCCTATTATGAAATTCTTGGAGAAACTCCATTATGTCCGATTGAACCATGTCCCAAAACGTTTGATAAAAGGTCATTGTGAAACCGTCTAGGCCTGGGGCTTTATCCCCAGATAACGCAAAGACAGCTGCCTTATCTTCCTCAATAGTAAATGGTGCCTCCAGCATGACAGTCTCCGTCATTTGCAAAGAGGAGAACGCAAGCCCTTCAAGACACGGTCTTAACCAACCTTCGGAAGAAAGAATGGATCGAAAATGATTTATGGCACATTCCGCAATCTCTTCTTTATCTTCTATTATCCGATCATTGACTCTGATTGTGAGAATGGCTTTTCGGCGGGTCCCGAGATTGGCAATAGTATGGAAATATTTATTATTTCGATCGAAGCCACTTCACTCTAGACCTGATCTTCCAATTGAACTCATCTTCCAATACACGGGTCGATAGGGACTGGATAATCTGAGTGCGACGGACTAACAATTCGAGCGGTATTTCCTCCCCTTCGTTTGAGACATCGATTTGCTGAAGCTCAGCCAAAAGAGTATCGGTCTCCATTTCTCTTCTTGTAAGCTCATTAGCCTTCCATTCTCTAATTTTCTCTTTGAGAAGTCTGAGTTTGCATGATAGTCTGTGACCTGCATACCCCTCGACCTGAAAAGAATTCCACCATTCAATTACTTTGTCCCGAAATCCTTCTACCTGAATCCACGATGGGTTAAATTTGAATGGCTTAGGGCCCCAATTAATTTCTTCCATTGAAAGCATAATCGGGCAATGATCGGACGTAAATCTGGGGAGGGCGAGCTGCGAAACCGAAGGAAAAGACTGCATCCAATCAGGCGTAATGAGAAACCGGTCCAGACGCGACTTGATAGGAGACCTGCGACAGTTGGACCAAGTAAAATTGGCCCCTGTCAGGGGAAGATCGATGAGTTCTTGCGATTGAATCCAGTCAGAAAATTGTTACATAGCGGGCGAAACTCTCCTCTGCCTAGAATGTTCGTCCTGAAAGCGAATGACATTGAAGTCTCTTACATAGCAAGTAGGACCTGAAAATAGATTACCAGAGGAGGACAGCTCTTCCCAAAATGAAGGCCTGAGAGAATCATCGTTAGGGCCATAAACAGAAATAATATTACAACAAAAATTGTGAGACTTAGCTTTGAGGATGACCGACACCGAGTAGTTTCCAATGGACGAAGATTGAAGATCCCATAAGGAGGATTTCCAAGCTACCAGGATTCCACCCGACGACCCTATAGCGTTCCACGAGACACGTAATACATCAAAACTATATCCGGTTTCTTTTGACTAATGGATTCCTTAATAAGAGCCCTCTTTTGAAAAGAACCCAACCCCCTAACATTCCATGAGAAAATAATCATTGGGGTACATGACTTCCCCGGGTAACCTTACGACCACGACGAGTCGCCGACGAAGGCGCTGAAGTAGTGCTAATTTGGAGACGAATCAATTCTCTATAGGAGGGCCTGTGAGCTGATTTTTCCGGAGATTTAGAAGGCGGAAGAGGTCGGCCTCGAGTTTCAATGAAATGGAATAAGCTGATGTAGTCGTCCGGTTGATTCCCAAAGGATAAACCCAGAGCCCTCCCGACATGCCCGATCGCGTCTCGAATCCACTTCTTGTTCTGAATTTCTTCAAAAATTTCCTCTCTTCTGATCCCTTCGGAGCTAGATTTCAAAAGGGATTCCTGTCGCTGAAGCAAATGAGAAGCAGAAATTTGGTGCTGGGAAAGAGCAATCACGTGCAGAGGATCCGCCTCTAACACATCTCCGAAGTATCCTGAAATAGAATCAAAGGACCTGATTCGGTCCATTCTTCCCTCTGCACCGACGGGACCAATGGTGAATCGGGGTTAGAAGATAAACTGACAGAATCGAAGCTATCGGAATCTTCCCCTTCCGATGTATTATCCCCCCACCTCTGAGAAGGATAAAACGTCAGAGAGGGAGAGGAAGAAAAATGATTGGAGCATTCGATCGAAGGAATGCATCCCTCCAGGAGAAGTTTCTGACCCGGAGCGCTGGAGTCGAAAAGCGGGAGTAAGGAGGTGTCCATGTTTGAAGAACGTGTGGCCACGTGGATAGTTTGGATGCAATTTGGGTTGTCAGCAATAGACGCATGGGTATGATGTCTTCGCGTGCGATCTACGTTAGAGACTCCTGCAGATCTGAGAGGACGTGGCGTTTCCAGACGCGCCAGCTGAGGAAACGAAATCTCCGTAGGCTGTTGAGAGATATGGGCCGGGACACGTGGCAATTGTTCGATGTCGGAGAATCCCTTTGCAGGCGATCGATATTTATCGTCAGACGAATTCGGCGAGGTAGCTTCCGAAAGGTGGGCACGTGGCTCCGTATGACGGCTTTTGCTGAGACGTTGATGTGTTTCATTAAAAGCTTCCTTTTGTTTTATTTCCTGTGCTCCGCAGGAGGATGAGAGTAGTACTCCTTCGGTTGCATGCATCGTCTCTACTAACGGAGAGCTGACTTCTTCTTTCCGTCTCCAAACTTCACCCCACCGATATGGAACCTCGTCTGGATTCTCTTTTGAATAGGCAGACTAAAACTACGATTGTCCACCAGCACTTTCACGACCTCAGGCAAGGGAGAACCTTTCTTCCTCCTGATACGGGCTCTGATAACACCGACTTTAGTTCCCATTTTGGTTTTCACGTCCAACTCCAAAAGCACACCCAGCGATGAAGCTGCCGATATTAAGAACTCATCGAACCATCATTCCATCGGGATATCCCAGATGAGTACCCAGATGTTTTCCTTGTCGAAGATGGAGAAATCTTCCCATTTCAAAGCTTTAAGCACCAGACTAAGCGGGGAGCCAAAACTATCCGATATATCTGGGAGATGGCTTCCTCCCGCCCTAACCCAAAGGGCAGAAAGTCCCAGAGGTTTAAAATCAGATAACCCAAGATTCATCCCTGCATAATGATAAATCCAATCCCTCACCAAAGGGATTGTAGCACCTTCCTTAGTAATGAGGACAACAGATTTGGCTAACTGTGCCCTATTTTTTTCGAAAATATCCTGATCGACAGAAACAGTACAATCAGAAATATTATCCGAATCGGTGATCGGAGCTTGAGGACGGTGCATTTCAGTCATCGTCATCCGTTCCCCAAATGGGAGGTGGGACGATGGCGGCGAAGGAGTATGAGATGTCCCAATTAGCAGCGCCTCCTTAAAGGAGTGACCTTCCGTCTTCTTAGGGTCGTCCGTCACTGGACGATAAACCGGAACAGTTTTAGAAGCTGGGATGAAAGTTGTGGAACGAGGTTGGTTGGACGAGCGTTGCTTCCCTGATAGGGAGTCAGGGCCATAACGCGCTCGTTGAACTAAGATCTTCTTCCCCCCAAAACTAAACCCATGTATCATACTGACAGCACGCGCCAGTTTAGATTCACTCCCCATGCGGACGAGAGCGAACCGCCTATATACTCCAATTTCTTTCTCTCTTGGCATTATGATCTCCATTACCGCTCCCGCTCGGCCGAAAATCCTCGCCAAATTGATCGAATGCCACCCGCTCGGATATCCTCTGACGAAAAGGGTCGGATAGTTGAAATACTTCGATTTCCCTTGAGAGAAATTTCCTTTGTTGTGTTTTTTATGCCGAACCTCATGCCACTCACCTTCTTCATCGATGCTATCCCCGCCGGAAACCTCCTCAACAATGTTTTTTCCTTTCTCCTCAACAACGTTTTTTCCTTTCTTCATCTTATTGTTAACTAAGATGAGATGAAATAATTTTTAAGTGGCAACCAAATAATGCCTTATGATCTTTTGCTTGAACCTGTGAAGCTTTTCAAGTCTGGATTCATCTGAAGCCTTATGATCTCAGCTTTTCAAGTCTGGATTCATCGATGCCTTATGATCTCAGCTTTTCAAGTCTGAAGCCTTATGATCTCAGCTTTTCAAGTCTGTGAAGCTTTTCAAGTCTGGATTCATCGATGCTCTCCCCGCCGGAAACCTCCTCAACAATGTTTTTTCCTTTCTCCTCAACAACGTTTTTTCCTTTCTTCATCTTATTGTTAACTAAGATGAGATGAAATAATTTTTAAGTGGCAACCAAATAATGCCTTATGATCTCAGCTTTTCAAGTTGAGATGGATATGTAAGGAGGCCAGGAAGGGTAAAGTTAAGAGTGATGTCATCTGAAGCAGCATAAGACTAGCCCCAGTAACAGATAAAATGATGGAAGGCAGATTGGTATAGCTTCCTCATTTTCCAATATTTTTGTCCTGAGATAACATTTTCCAAGATTTTTTTTCCAGTGTCATGATGTACTAGGAAGAACACTTGGGTTAACTGACTACATGAATCTTGTTTTCGGGTTAACAGTAACCCATACGAAGTGCCTCTGTAGAATTCTGGTACTCATAACCTTATTCTTGCAACTTAGGTTGCTAAATGAGTGCATGTAACTCTGAAGAATTATGAATTAACAACTAAAATATAATGTTAGAAATTATACCCTGAAGAATATGGTCGATCCTCAGGGAAAACTCCCACAGCAGGTTGGTTCGGCCTACGATCTAATCCTTCACCTTTTTGAGTTGCTTCCAACCTGTGTAATAAAAACTGCACTGTTCAGTTACTTGGAGAAATAACAACTAAACATCAAACAAAGGGTTAAAAGCTTGCATACAGTACAACAGCTCCGACTTAAAAATCTTTCTAACTGGATGAATAAAGTGCCAACATAGACTCAAGGTCACAAAGCTAAACATCAAAGGGTAGAAAGCTTACACTCAGTAGTCTGTACAACGGTTCCCACTTTGTAAAAATCATATGATTTACTATTCGAATCATATGAATTGAAACGTATCGTGTAAATACCTAACGAATTGGAACCCAAAGTTGAAAATCTGAAATAATTGTAATATCGTCATACAAGAATCATCGAATGTGTAAATAGGTACATTTGTTCTTCCTGCTTTTTACCTGTCTGCTTTCAAAACATTTAGAAGGCCCTCCCCTCTTAAAATCCACATTGTCTTTCGAGAGAGAGAGCGGGGGGAGAGCTGAGGATTTTGACATTAAAAGACCCAAAACAGAAAATATCAAAAAATATTTTTCATAGGTCAATATAATCGAATGTTGCTTCTTCTAATGTGATTCTACACTCAAGAAAGGTAGCAAGAACATATTATGAAAGGCTTTTTATATGTTTTCAAGGTAAATTTCTTGAAGGAGAAAAAGGAGAGACAAGAATCCTTCAACACTATCACGATAAGGTACTGTATACAAGTTCTAACATGCCAACATTATGATGTGGCATATTGAATCATTGATGGAAGATGGATGATTCATGAGCCTTGTTTGTTTTTTTTTTCCTGATTTATTTATATTTTTCAGATTTTGTTTCAACTTTTAAGAAAGTTGGAAATAATAACAATCTTGACAACATTGACAGTTCCAACTTAGAATAATAGTACACAACAGTTCCAATTTAAAATCTCCCTATATGTACTACAATGTCAGCTTCACACAACAAAAACATCCATTCATTTTCTTTCTGTTTCTTATTTAGCGTAATGTAAATCACGCTGGCTTTCAAGAGCTATAGAATATTGTGAGAATCCTCCATCAGATAGGAAAATAAATGATATCATCCGTTTTCAATTGTTGGAGGCTTCTTGTTTATTGTCATCACTAAGAAGATATTATGCTGGACAGCCTCAATAGAATGAATCACACACTTCAGGTAAAGCTGCTCTAAATTCAAATGTAGCATTCATACCCATCCAAATTAGGTACATCCCACCTTCTACCACAAATTCTTTTTATTTACGTGACTAATTAACTTCATGTCGGAAAACAATAGGGACAAACAAAACTAAAATTCCATCATTGATGTAATAGGTTCCTGCTCCAAGCCCTATCCAACATTTCATTTAACACTTCATTGCAATATATCATTTTATGTTGCAAGATGATGCCGATATTTGGTTTTTGTTTTTCCATGTAGTTGCAAGCATGCTCACATGATGAAAATTGACCTTAAATTCATGAGAACATAGGAACCTAAACAAACACGTTAGATGTGTTGTGCCTAATACTACACTCTCCATATGAAAATGTTTTACAGTCTCTTTAAAATGTTGGATTAAAGCACAATGTTAAATTAATAAATTTTGTCAGAACATGCTAGAGGTCTGGAAGAAAAATGAGCAGTTCCAGCTGAAATGGAAGAATCACTCAATTTCCAAAAAGGAAACTCCTGATTCCGTGATAAAGTTTGAAAGAGATTCATGGCTCTCGATGGAAGGTAAGATTCGGAATGGAGAAATGGTGTTTCTAGAAGGGCCAAATAGTGAAGGTACGGTGGTGGCCGAGAGAGAAGAGGCAGGTGGTCAATGGTGTATGGTCCTCGAGAAGGATGAACTCCCAAGAGGTCCCCTGCAGGCTGAGAGAGTCTTCCTTGATTGCCCCAACGATAAAGATCAAATAGTAGCTGTCCACAATGAGGAAGGAGGAGGTTTGTGGAAGATGGAATACATGGAGGAAGTAGTTCCTAGTGAGGGCAACAAAGGTAAAGCTCCCACAGACCAAACCCTAGCCCCTCCAAATGTTGCTCGAGCAATCCATGACAGTGGATGGATTCCAGCAAGGAGAGGTGGGAAGAAGGTAAAAGGTCTTGGTATCAAATCAAACCCTATGGAATTCCTTGCGTTGTTCATGGATAGATTTCTAGCCGATTGGAAAGTAATGAACTTCTCGAGGGTGTTTGGCCATTTCGAGAGGGTCATGGATGTCTCTATCCCCAGGCTTAGAGGGTCTTCACCATTAGGGGTTTCACCTTTGTGAGGTTTGAGAAGGACTCGGACCTTTCAATCGCTATCGAGGGGCTTAATGACAAGAAATTTAATAGTATAGCCTTAAGGGCCCAAGTGGCTCATTTTGGCCAACAAGAGTCTAATAAGGAGAAGTTTGGGCCATCGGGGGACCTCGCCGGGGATGCTTCCACGAAGGTCGCCAATAAGACTCTTGGGGTTGCCCCCGGGTCCTTCAAAGGAGCCCTTTTGGGTAGTCACCCTCCAACAACCCATTCCAGAACCCCCAAGGACTCGCCTCTGTCTCCCTGGTCATCTCCCCCTCTTCCTCCTCCTCGTCCCACCCATTGTTCAATGTCCAAGTCAGACCCGTCCCAAATTGAGGTTCTTATCTTGCCTTTTGTTGTCTCCAAAGCAAGTGAAGGCCTACAGTGGAGTCTAGTGGTCTCCATAAACCCCGGTTTTTCCTTAAAAGATTCGGAAAATTGGTTTGGGTTTTACTGTGATTTACGTCCAGAAGATTTCCTTATTCGTCCCGTTGATCAATTGTCACTCTAGGTTTCATTTCGACCATTGGAAAACTCAAAGAAAATATTATTCTCAGGGTAGATTCATCATGTTGGGTTGGTGGCCAAAATTGTTAGGTGATCAGATTGGTCCCCGTCTCGGTACTTAGATGCATGGTTCCACTTTCCAGGGGTTCCCTTAGAGCTTTGGTCCTTTGATGAGTCAACTAAGAGATGGGAACAGCTCTGTTTGGACGCCTAGTAGAGCTGACGCTTTCTCAATGTAAATCCTACTATGTCATTTCTTTCCTCCCCTGTGGATCTTATCCCTCTAACACAAGCCAGTTGTGGTCCTATGAGGCTCGTCCGAAAATATCAACCTTCGCATAGCTAGTCGGTAGGAGTCGCATTCTCCATATTGACAACCTTCAGAAGAGGAGCTTTTTTTTCTTCCGAATGTCTATCTCCTCTGCTTTCGAGATGCAGAATTTGTCTGTCACCTTCTCCTGCACTATCCCTTCTATACTGCAGTTTGGTCTGAGATTCTACTTTAGGCGGAAGTCTCCTGGGTGGTCCCTTGTTCAATTGAAGCTCACATCATATTTGTGACATTAGAGGTGGTGGGAAACTTGGAAAAGAAAATGTGGAGGCTTGGTCTACTTGCCGCCTCCTGAGCCATCTGGTTAGAAAGGAATAATCATTGTTTCAAGGATGTGAAAAGTTCAGTTGGTGGAGTTCTGTGTAGAGTTTTCCAGTCCATCAAGAATTGGGCTCCGGATTAATGTTTGTGAGTTTTTGAGCTATGTGCTCGTCCATTCTTCTCTGTTTTTTTCTTTTCTTATCTTTTTTTTTTTTGTTGGTCTTGTTTGTTCCTGTTTTGGTTGTTGTAATTTGGATGTTTTCTTTCTTTCTTGGCTTTTGCCTTTTAATAATATTCATCATAGGTCTGGCACAAACTTTCTTCATGTCTGGCACTCCCCTGGCCTAGACAAAGATTCAAGCCTGTTGTGGAGATTGTCAGGTCTGGCTTCTCGATGGGGAATATAGCATGAGAGGAACCTGCACTACTTTTAGAATCTCTCAAACTCTTCCTCCTCTGTTGCTCTTCACATAGTCAGGGATGTGCGGGAATCGTCCGTCGGTCTTCCTCTGAAAGATAGATCTATTATGTCTACTATCCTGGGCTAATTGCGTTTGTGAAGGTCCTGTCACCTCGGAGCTGACTGTTGTTTCTGTTTCAACAAGTATAGCTTTCTCTAGGTATTTTTCTTTTGTTTTTGTTTTGCTTTCAGTCTTTGTCTCTGCCTTGCTTTGGGCTTCACTTAGTTTGTTTTGTTCCTTTGGCTTTAATATAAATTTCATTCTTCAAAGATATATATATATATATATATATATATATATATATATATATATATATATATATATATATATATATATATATATATATTCATCATCTTTCAAAAAACAAAAAAAAAAAACAAAACAAAAAAAAGACAAGACTGCCTGCCAATTTTCCCTTCTTGCACATGGGTGAGTGCACGTGTGTGGTTTGCAGGGGGAGACTGCCTGAACAACATTCATACAATATGTGTACCATCGAATTTCTATTACCTGGAAGTTGAAGGAGTTGAACATTTGGACTTCGGATTGTTCCCCAATTTATCTAGAAGATCCGATTGCAATTTCTCAACCAGCACTGGAAAATTCTTATACATCTCGCTGTAGTTAGTCGGACTGCTACCTTCATCTGACACATGATCGTTCACACTACAAAAGAACCAACTATTAATTTCACAATCTGAGCTTCTAAAACTACTAAATACTCAAAAAAGAGTATTAAAAAGAAGAAGAAGAAGAAGAAGAAGAAGAAGAAGAAGAAGAAAACATATTTAAGAAAGAAGTCCCATTACTTAATTTGTAGGTTATACGGTTCTTTTTGGTCATCCTCGAGCGGTAAAGCGTCAATCACGAGCTTATCACCGATCACCAAGCATTTTACCAATACTGATTTCCTGGTGCCTTTCTCTGTCTTTGTGTATATGAATCCATAACAATCGTCAAGTTCATTCCAGCCATCAATTCCAACCTCACCTTGCTCTAAGGAAACAAGAAAAGATAATAAATCAGATTTTTCAAGGGAAGTATAATAATTATTTATTAAAACCAGACAAAAGGGTAGCGAAGAAGATTTATAGAACAGAATTCAGGTATGAAAGATTACAGAAATTGTAGCTGAAGAAAATAGAAGAAAGGATACCTGAAGAGGGTGGTGTTGTTGGGTGGGAGAAGGCGGAAGTGCCGGTGGCGGTGAGGGTATAACCAGAAGAGAGAAAAGAGGCGTGAACGGCGAATGCGATCTTGTCGTGAGGGTTCCGGAATGAAGGTCGAGATGCTCTTATCACAGCCATTACTGACGTCTCTGTCGCCATCTCCTTCGATTTCGTTTCTAGGGTTTTTCTAGAGAGAGAGAGGGAGAGAAGAATGCAGGGGAATTTCTACACTTGAAGGCGGTGGATTGCAGTCGCAGGGGATTTTCCACACATAGGAATCTATTCTCCGCAGCACGTAAAATGCCCAAGCTCTTTGAGCCCACCATGCTGTATATGCGAAATCCAGTCCGTCCATCATGTGCGTTCCTCGATGATAGAGCCAGTAGTCAAAAATCATCTAGATCAACAGTTCAGGTGGGCCACAACACCACAAAAGATGGAATGAGAGGCAGTTATCTTTCATCAAACCAATTCATCGGTTGTGACTAACAAGTTCCTGAGACAGTAAGCTAGGTGGGGCACACCGTGACGATTGCGATAAATCCACTCCGTCCATCCGTTTTTCTACGAGTGTGTGTACTGACATGGGTGTGTACTAACAAGCTAACCCAAAAAAAAAAAAAAAAAAAAAAAAACATGATCGAAAACGACGCAGATCCGAAACTTAAGTGGGCTGCACGAGAGGAAACATTGAGGATTGAACGTCCACGGTTGAAACATTCAGTGGGCCACAAAAGTTTTGGATCAGGTTAATATACTTTTATTTTCGATCCGTCTCATTTTTACGCCATATCCTAATAGATCTTTAAAAAAAAATGGACGGAGTTTATTTCTTACAAACATCACCAGCATAAAGGTAAAGAGATTTTAGGGGCAGTTTTACATTCTTACCGTTAGTGTGGCCGATCTGAGTTTTTATTGGACGGATGATATTTTGTAAGGTGAAGTTAGGGTTTATCACCTGATGGACGGGATGGATTTCAAACATACAATATGGTGGACCCGCGGGCAGGTGTTGGAGACGAATGGAGTGCTACTTTCTTCGACGCACCGTGAGAATGTTTTGAAAGCACCGCAATCCTCGGCAACACTTGTTTTACGATAATAACAAGAGTGAACTTACGTGGCACTCCGTGGGTACAATAAGTCGATGGACCTACAGCTGAGGTGGCCACACCAGACCGAACAATGTGCGTGAGCTAACGCCGAGTGTACACCTCATCAAACCCCAGTCTAGGTCGCGTGGACGGCTAAAAAATATTAAAGAAGGTTGCTTCGAGTCTGGTGGACCAGTAGACATTAGGAGTCCATGTGAAATGAAATTGGGGTAATGAAATGGGAGTAAATGGGTAGCCCAAATGTGTTTGAGTGAAAGTAAATGAAATGCATTTTAAATCTAAAAATTATGCGTATGTAATAGAAATGGTAGTAAATGCACTAAATTGGAATACATTAGGGTCGTGTGGCACCATGGATTGGAGGGGATGTAAGGGGGTTTCAAATCCTTTGGCCGTTTAGCAGCATAAAGTAATTAGGGGTTTTCAATCCCCTTGGTTTGTAATCCATGATGAAAGATTTGATTACACTTAAAATAACTTCAATAGTTGCAGGTGTAACAGGTGTGTCACTATACACTGTCATTTTATTGGGCACATGGCCCACTAATGATGATCAGCACCATTCAAACATTGTCCATGTAAATCAGCACCATCCAAACATTATTCATGTAAATCAACGATTAAAAATCGACTGTTAGTCAGCCATACATGATCTTGTGCTTGTGGCCCATTTGAGACTTGGAATTTCATCAATTTCGGGCAAAGCATATATTTTAACGGGCTTATTACAACCATTGTATCAAAAATTACATATCTCACTAAGTAGAGATATTAAAGTTGATTTAGTAATTCAATTCAAACCTCTGTAAATAGACCATGGATAGGTACTTTTAGATTAAAGTTGATTCAAACTCGGCAACCAAACACATTGGGAGGATTGCAAATCCGAGGGGGTTCTAATCCTAGGGTTCCGAATCCAGGGGGTTCCAAATCCACGCTCCCAAGCAGACCCCTAGAATTTTCCAATATATTTACGTGAATATATGTGATCTTCCAAAATAGTTTTAATATCCCAAATTAGTGTGTATGTGTATTTGATAGAATAATTATAATAAGCCCATTGAGAAATAAAATTTAGTAAAATTTGAGAAAATTTTAAACCTTGAGTAGGTAAAATGTAAGGATTACAAGCAAGCAATTTATCAATGTTTTTTAATCATTTATTTAAATGGCAACCTTTAGATGGTTTGGATCATTTGATTCATGTAATTTTAACAACGTAGCCAATAATTGGATGATTTTTAATTATCATTAATGTGCCACATGTATGGCAAACATGTGCATAGTGAACCTTTGTTTACTCATTAGATTCACCAAAGGAGCTCAAAAAGGCATTCAACCTTATTTACTTTCAAATCTTCTCAGGTAGAGAATTCCATTTACATGCTTATTTACTTCCATTCTCTCAATTACCTTTATTTATTTTTATTTTTATTTTTAATACACACGCACACAATTACCTCTATTTACTCCCATCCAAACCGCCTCTAAAAGAGCGGGGAGTAAATAGTTTTTTCAATCGTGTTTGGATGAAAGTAAATGAAATGCGTTTGAAATTTAAATATTATGTTTGGACAGGAGTAGATGAGAGGAATTGAAAAGCATTGGAAATTTTCAATATATTCACTAGAACATATGTTATATCCCCAATCAACTTTAATATTTCAAAATAATGTACCTATGTAATAAGCTCATTGAAATATATACTTTAGTTAAAAATGAGAAAAATTTGAACCTTGGGATAGGCAACAAATGTAAGAATCACAAAAAAGTAACTTGCCAACTTTTTTTAACCATCCATTTAGATGGCCAATAGTTGGATGGTTTGATTATTCCATAGGTGTGATTTCAGTGATGTAGTCGATAATTAATTACATTGTTTGGAGTATCATCAGTGTGCTATGTGTGTGATGGACATGTGTACCGGCACATTTATTTACTCATGTGACTCTCCAAAGGAGCTCGAAAAGACATTTCACCCCCCTTTACTTCCAAATCCTCCCTGGGATTGAGGATTTCACTTAGGCTCATTTACCCAAATTTCATTATATTTTTCTGCATTTACTCACATCCAAACACACGTAACTATCATCTATGTCAATTTACTCCCAATTTTTCTCATTTATCTTCATTTACAAATGACCCTTAAAAGTTTTTGACACAATTTTACATTATTCAATGTATGTGGTACACTTACTTTCCTTCACACCAATCTTTTTGTAGTTACTGTTAATATAAATGGCATCTTTTAATTCAATCAAAATTGTATATATCACACCAATCCTTGGTATTTACGGTTAATACAATGGGCCTCTTCACATTCAGGCAAAGTCGTACTCACAATGCCAGTCCATGACATGTCATCAACTTAAAGCTCAATTAGTAGTACTTATGTGTATGTGCATAGTTGACATGTGCATGTTAACACGTGTCCATAATTTTTAGTGCTTTAACATTGATGTACATGCATATTTGAGTCGTTCAAATTTAGACAATTGTCCACATGGCGTATTGGAACATGTCATCCATGTGCACTAATAGGTGTAATCCTCTTTTTTTTTTTTAGGGGGGGGGGGGGGGGGGGGGAGGAGGGAGAGACATGCCACCTAAAATTTTATTGAAAAAAATAAAAAAGAGAAAACAATCATATATTCTATACACTATACAAGAGCATACCGTATGCTCTCTCAACCCTCTACACCGAAGACTATCCAACCCCCTACTACCACATGCTATACAAAGGTAGACCTTACCCTTCCTAACAACACCCATCCAATACTATCCAAAGTTAGAAGGCCTCAAATCGAGGTCGAGAGATCCGATCTAGAAAGAAAGGTCATGTCTGAATATCCATTATTATTCATTTTGGCGAAGGCATCTGCCACTGCATTACCTTCCCATATATTATGGGAGATTTTGAGGTTCATAGTGTGACGCAAACCGCTTAACTTCACCAATCATGTACTATATATTCCAAAGGCCATCTTCTACATGACTGGAAGCCGCTTCCGCAATAACTCTGGATTCTATTTCAACAAAGCTGAATGTCATCTACCATCGCTAAGCTTTTGCTAAGATGTTGGAAACCTGCCCGTAGTACTTTTGGAAAGCAAAAAAGAACTTTCCCTTAGTTAATTATCTACCAAAACTATAAACCATCATTAACAACTAGTTCCACCCCATCATCATGAAAGATATCAAATGCATGGTCCAATGATAATATATCCATGACTACTTATCAAAATGCATTGGTTAGAGGGGGTTAACAAACATGGACAACTGCTAAACGATAAAAAGGTACTTGTAAGTAACTTAAAAGTTTCATGCATGTCATCATGCACTTGGTTCAAATTAGATTGTCCAATTAATGTGCCTCAATTTAGATCTATAGTGGGCTAAAGATTACAATTACTTTAACTATTTATTTATTAAAAGAATAAGAAGTGAAATTATCTAAAGATCTTACTTTCAACAAACAATTGGCAACCAATGAGATATTAGGATCATGCAAGGAGTTACATTTTTGTAATGAAACCTTGAGACTGAGATACACAATTTAGCCGGTATATTTTAAGCTAATGCTTGCGGTGTGTATCATTTTGAAGTGCCTTCTTATCAAGTGTCATAGGTAGTCGGAGTTTCAAATAACTCTTAGTGCATTAGTGTTATTATGGTTCCCATCGCCTGCTTCCTAATTCGTTCTTACACGAGGCATTATTACAACCATTGTTTTCTAATTCATTCTTACACGAGTCATTATTACAACCATTGTTTTCTAATTCGTTCTTACACGAGTCATTATTACAACCATTGTTTTTTTAAAGGAATACCTGCAAAATTTGGATTCATCTTTAGTAATTGGAAAATAGCATATTCGAATTAATATATCAGGAGAGAGAGAGAGAGAGAGAGAGAGAGAGAGAGAGAGATCATCAATAGAGAAGGCAAGATAAAAAAAAAGTTTGGGTTCCATTAGATCATATAATTTGTATTGTGGATTCTTAGCAAGGAGAAGATTAATCCTTTAATTATGAGGATGTGAGACGCATTCCGGAAGATCCATCAACATCTCTCCATCATGTTCCGCTGCCAATAAATTGAGAGATTATGAATAAACTGCAGTCGAACATAACCATTGTTTTCCGATTGGCCCCTCCCCTAGGCCTCCCCCACGTATGAAGTTTCCGACTTCTTGACCATGCATGCCATGCTACCTTTATGCCCCTATCACTGGCTATCGAAATGGAAGGGACTTTGTATTGAAATATCGCTCTCAAATTGGAATACTAGTATGGATGTGGGTCCACTCCATTAGATCATGGGTAAATGCTTGCACCCTCAACATAAAAACTTACATTTCAAAAAATAAAAATACATCATAAAATTTGATCAATTGTTTTTCCACCATTTATCCCACTTCTAACTTATTTGTGAAGTTGTTTGTACTAAGCCTGGCAATGATCAGGCCTCGTTTTTTTACTAGTCGGGCTAGGCCTTTAGCTGTTGTTGTCCACTCATTACTTTAATAGCCATGGACTAGATGGATAAGGATTTTTTTAATGGGTATGGTTCTTAAACCATTTATGCTAGGCCTTGCATGTATATGGAGGGATTGGATTTGCACATCACCTTGCCAGGTGTTCTGGCCAGAGATTCGTAGTCTTTTGTTCCATCATTTCATCAAAAATGGGAATAGTATAATAGTTAAAAACAGCGAACATAAAAATGGGAATAGTATAATAGTTAAAAATAGCAAACATTGACCATAGCACATGTGCAACTTCTCAATCCATTAGTTTTTTTAATACAACAAGAGGGTGTCCTTGCCCCTTTAAAGCGAGTGTATTTCCTGCAGATGTAAGCAAATACTTGTCAACCACATACATTGGGTAATCTAGAAGAAGGGAACTTTGTTTTCATTTACACCGTCTTTTCTTTATTCGGCTCGGCCGATTCCGACTCAAATAACCAATGAGTCTCGGTTGGCTTTTCGGAGATGAGTTTTTTACCTTCTGTCAGGTGGAACAGTCTCGGTTTGTCACCGTTGTCTTCTCTTATCCTATAATTGACAATGTGACCGGCTTAACGATGAGTCGGTATTCACTGCCGATTGTGTGGCTTATAGCTTTTAGGCCTCACTCGGAAATTAAGTTTATGGAGAGCAAATTCACAATCAAAGTCATTCACCCAAATTCGCGATGAGTTTCTCAGCCCATTAGTTATGTGTCCACAGTATGCAATTCGGCTTACCCTGGGTTACTTGGGCTTGATTGAGCTTAATCCAAAGGAACATGGCTAGCCCAAGTGATCTTAAACGCCCTAAAATCAGGCAGATTGGGTTGATGGGCCAGGCAAATGTGTTCATTACTATATTGTTGATCCATTTGCTTAGTGGTCATTTTCCCGCATAATGTAGATGGGTTGATCTGGTAGCAACCCAGAGAAGTTCACCAACGGTCTAGATTCTGTGTAGCTGTGG
Organism: Magnolia officinalis; assembly: GCA_021015155.1. Classification (NCBI taxonomy): domain Eukaryota; kingdom Viridiplantae; phylum Streptophyta; class Magnoliopsida; order Magnoliales; family Magnoliaceae; genus Magnolia; species Magnolia officinalis. The sequence goes on from JAJHSJ010000002.1 coordinate 5,037,966, forward strand.
CCAACCTCGTGATTAGATTAGGCCTGATTTTTGAGACATGACACAACTGTGCCCCAGGCCCACCTGTGGCTGTGAGGCACTCTAGGCCGTTCACTGGACATTTCTTGAAAAACCATTTCAATAAAAGTTGTAGATGCTTTGAGTTCACGGGCCAACGTGGCATATGATAACAAGAGATCCTAGCCATTCATTCGTGGACATCTTTTTCCCAAACATCTAATCTTCCCTTAAAAGGCATGGCCCACCTAGTGTGTCCACAAGCCTGCTGATCTTTTCATTGGGATGCGGATGGCCTGCGACAGCCGTAAGCTAGGTGGGGCCCCCAACGTGATGTTTGTGGGAAATGCCTACCATTGAAACCTCCTTGTGTTTACTGTGATGTTTATATGCCATCCATACCATTCATAAGTTCATTCTCACTGGGATGAACTGAAAACATAAAAATACTGGCCTGATCTAAAACTTCCGTGGCCCCGTAAAAGATTCAACGGTGGATGTTCAATCCTCACTATTTTCCTGTCGTGTGACCCACTTGAATTTCGGATTTATCTCATTTTTTGTCATTGTTTTAAAATAATCTGGCAAAAGGATGGATTGAGTGGATTCCTCGTACACATCACGGTGGGCCCCACCTAGCTTTCTGTCGCAGGCAATCCATCGTACTAGGAGCAAGTGCCAAACATGCAACTGCTTCTTTTTCCTTTTTTTTTTTTTTGGTTAGCTTGTTAGTACACTACTGCCAGTTGACACTTCACTGTTAGCCTACCAAACATGCAACTGCTAAAATAACGGGATTTATTTGATACTCTGGCTACGTATGACTCTTGATATACAGGCACATAGAAATTGTAGAAAAGGAGTGTATTAACTCAAATTAAACCCACCACCAAAAAATCAAATTGGTTTACCAATCCTAGCCTCTGCTCTCTAGGACACTTCTGTCTGAAATAATTCTATTGAATTTTTTAACCGTCCAATATATGTCCAGCAATCTAATTGTCAGATATCCGAATAAGAATGATTTTTAGGTACATGATACACCTAACTGATACCCATAATTTCACTGGTTTAATTTGAAGTAACTATATTCCACGTATGCAATTTCTTAATAATTTATAACTGCCTGCACATTATCCATCATGCTCCACCAGAGTACCGAAAGCATTTCTTCTAAAATAAGCTCTAAAAATCAACGGTTGTTAGAAAATTGGGTAGCCATCATAATCAAGAGAACGTCTCATTTGCAGCTAGCTGTAAATGAACTCAACGCGCAACTAGCTGCATGTGCCAACATGTTGAAAGTGTGAGCGGATTGGGTGCGGCACTGGTCTCACCTAAGACGATGGGCCCACCTTGATGCATGTATTCTATATCCAAGCCGTCCACCTGTTTGGCCTCTTGCCCTAAAATTAAGGGGATCCAATTCACAGGTGGACCACACTATAGTAAATAGTGGTGATTGAAGGTTTTAGATTAAGTTGATATTTGTCTTTGCTCTTCATCTAGGTTTATTTGACCTTATCCAATGGTTGGATGACAATTAAACATTCCGTAAACATTGGTAGGGCGTTCAATCACCACTATTTCCTACATCATGGTCCACCTGAGATTTGGATTTCTTCATTTTTAGGTCCATTCCCTAAAATGATATGGCAAAACGGATGGACAGATGAATATAGAATAAATACATCAAGGTAGGCCCCATGGTATGGGCCACACCTAATCCTTTCCTGTTGAAGGAATGGCATCTGACCCGTCCAATAAGATCGTCCCACCATGAAAACAGGATGCTAAAAATACTGGCCAATCTAACCATTACGTGAGGCCCACCTGATAATTGGATGGACCTGATTATTGGGGTTTGCCATGGGAAGATGAATCTGCTGAACGGATTGGATGGAATCCGTCCAACCCGCAATTAGTCACGAGACATTCTCCGTGATTATTGCTCTTTCAATAAAACAGAACAGACCTCAATGGGCAGGGGGTTGGCCGATCCTGCAAAGTAAAAAAGCCCAACTCATGATTAGGCCGAAACAAACAGGCCCAAGTCTAGCCCATGGTGGTTATTCAAGGTCCCAGCCCAAGCTTAGTATATCACTTTTATGTAAGGTCTGGGTTGTTCATTAAGCGTTTACCATCATATATGAAAAAAATGCCTCCTAAAATCTTAAATGGCTGAGTCAAGCCAAACGATAATCCGTTCAGGCAAGGCTTTGTAGGGCCCACCCTAATATATGGGTTTTTATCTATATTGTCCATCCATTTTTCCAGATCACTATGGTTATGAACTCAAAAATGAGGCATATCTAAGGCTCAAGTGGACCACACAGTGAGGATTACACTCCCACTGTTAAAAACTTTCTATGAGCGGTGGAAGTTTTGGATCAATATGATATTTGTTTTTTTCTCATCATCTCGGTCTATATGACCTTATGAATAAGCTATATGGAAAATAAATATCACGGTGGCCCCTAGGAAGGTTTCAATGAAGAATTTCATTATCATTGCTTCTTCTTGTGATGCGGTTCACTTGAGTATTGGATCTGCCTAAGTTTTAGACTCATACCCTAAAATGATTTGGAAAAAATAAAAATAAAATAGAGGGATATTATAGATAAAACCCATACATCATGGTGTGTCCCATAGAGACCTTGTCTGGACGCGTTAAACATTTAATGCGTCAATGTGGGAGTAGGAAGCAGTCCACTTCCCAAGCCAATATGATTAGTTCTTTAAATAGTTGATGGTTGAATTCAAAATTTTCATTATTTTGTAAGTATAATAGTGCAAGAAGAAGACCCGACTCTAAATTATCTAGAGCTAGATAGATTAAAAATGAAAAGGAACTGAATGGATTTGCTTTTAGGTGTATTTCAAGAATCTAACTGCACTTTTTATTTATTTATTTATTTATAAACAGGGAAGAAAGGTGCACGACCTCAATGTATTACAAAGACTAAGTCCACCATGGTTATTAAATAGGCTTATTTTTCAGGCTGGGTCCAACCCTAGCACTTGGGCCTTGCATTCCGGCTTAATTCGGGGCCATTTACAGCCTAGAAATAAGAGAAAGGGACAAATGATGTGACGCATGCCACTCTTTCCACACATTGCATTAATAAAAGGAGAAAAACAAAAAAGTAGAATTGAAAAAGAAGTCTTGACATCTTTAGAGGATCTCCTTAGATTTGGATTGATTATAAAAGATCTATGACTCGGATGAGCCTTGTGGAACTTGGGTGACTCACAACTGCAACTCATCTGAGTCAACTCAGACTTGCTCGGAACGATTGGCTCAACGTCATAACTGAGAACTGAAAATAGGTGAATGAGTCAGTCCAAGTTGTCGAATGTTAAAACCATGTTAGGCTGATAAGTCCCTTTAGACCATGTTCGCTTAAGGGTGTGTTTGGATGCACTATAAAATTAAATTTTAATTATTAGTCCAGGAAAGTAATAATAGCCAAACGGAGCATTACATCATGAATCTAGAAACCATAGACTAAAAAAGTTAAATTAAAAAGACCATTTGGTTCTAGCAATTTAAGAGATCGTATGAATGCCTGTAAGTTCGGCAAGTGGAAAGTGACTTATGGATGGCATTTGGAGAAAGAAATTCGCCTATAGTCACAAACAAATCTACCAGAAAATTTCATGAGAAGGGGGTGAGTAAGTCACTTTCTGTAGCTTACAGCTGGAAGTTTCTTGTAGTTTAGAAATTTACAGGTATCCAAACGACCCCTTATGACCATCCATTCGCTAGATTAGACTATTTCAATGTAATGGCCCATGCCCAAAAATATACTTAAACATCATTTCTTCACTGTGAGCACTATACTTGCAAAAAGTGTAGAGGAAAGAAATAAAGAATGGTGCATACACCGAAGATTCAATGTATATAATAGACCACTTAGGCACTACCCACCAGCTTCAAGAGGACAGGCTGGCCCATTGAGATGGACCCATGTAACGTGACTGAGTGGAAATACCCACTCATCATCATGCCATGATCAAGATTAGATTGGAGTGACAAAATCATATACACCAAATATTCAGTGTATAATCTATAGAAAAATTCACAACCATATGAAAAAGAAGACAATATGAGGGAACCCAATTACAAAAAATTTAAAAAAAATCAGTTATATATATCCTGTATTGTTAATGAGTAAAACCCATGTCTCACAAAATCAAGGGGTGTAACATTTTTTAAAATTTCACCCGCAATCCGCACGCATGCATATACACGCGATTTCAATAACTAGACCTTATTCTCCTCGTTTCTCCGTCTGGTGACCCGAATGTAACAAAAGACAGTGGCGAAGATAGCCGTCGCAAGCCCGCCAATGATCACACCGCCACCGGCGATTGACTTGTCTGTATGATGATGCTTGCCCAACCGTCGATATCCGGGTGCCTCGGCGACTCCTGGTTCAATTTCCATCTCATGACCGATGGTTGCACTTGATGTTGGTGGGGCCGAGATAATGGGCTCTTTGGACTCGACCGGGGGCTGAAACATCTGATTGGGTTCATGTTCCACAGCTAAGGACTTGAAAACATGGGCTAATAGCAAGCAAAGGAGAAGAAATCTGGCCATTGGTGTATATGGGCCTTTGAGATGCCTTTGGTTTTGAAGCTTAGAGAGTCTGTAGAGAATAGAGAGAGGTTGGTTTTGAAGATTAGAGATGCTATTTGTAGACAATGGAGAGAGAGGTAGTCATATATATATAGGTAGCGTTTGGGATTTGATTATGGGTTTTTTATTTTTATTTTTTAATTTAAGAGGGTCACGCGGTCTTGTGGCTGTGGGAAGCTTCTTGGTATTGGATTTTTTTCAAGGAGCTTGCCATTTCCTCTCACTCTCTCAGAAGTTCTTACGTGCAGCTAGTTGTAGATGATAACGTGCACCTAGTTGAATTTGGGGCCCACGAATATATATTTATGACATCCAATTCATCTATCAAGGTTGTTACATCATGAAAATAAGATAGTAAAAAATTCAAGCCTAATCTAATATTCTGTGGGCCACTTGGTAGAAAATAATGGACAACCACTCAAAAAACTTGATTTCATATATTGGCCCACTTTATGGTTGTATCAGCATGATTCTTTTAGTATCCTAATTTCACCATGGATCAATCATATGGACTAGTTGGATGCTTCAGATACACAATGGTGGGCCCCACATCTTCCATTTGGTTGCATTTACAATTAGATGTGGATGAGACCCTTCATTTTTCATTAGTGGGTGATACCTGGGGTTGGTTTTTATTTTTTTTTTAATTTTATTTTTATTTTTTTAGTAGGCAAGGCCGTGTTTGGGTGCCACCAAAAATATCATTTAGGAAATATATCAATGGCTAGAATTGAACATAAAAGTGTGGCCCACTGAGGCATCCAAGAGGCCTTAAATTTCACTGGAACAGATCTTGTCATGATCAACGGTTCAGATTTTCGCACACATGGTGCTTATAAGTACTCGTGTGAGAAGGGCTGCAATAGCCAGATGTCAAACGCACTGAGAAAAGGGAGGGGCAGCTTTTACGTACGCCAGCTGTATATGTAATTAAAATAAAAAATGGGTGGCATCCAAACACACCTGCAAAGGTATGGTTTGCTATGGTGCAGGAATCTGTATATGTGTGGTCCATGGATTAGTGATCCAGACCATTGAAAAAATGGGTCCCGTTTCTTATGTACCGATTATCCAACAGATTGGATGATCCTGACCATCTGATTAGTGGGATATGAATAGTTTGAAAAGATAAAACTACCATCCACATTCAATGGAACATAGATCAAAGACCGAAGGATTGGATCTTACCATCTAGCCGGGCCATCGGAACAAAGATCTGTTTCTCCGAAAGGTGGACCCCACATGTATGGAATCCTTCGCATCAGCTGACCATACGGTTGCTGAAGCGGGGGGATTGGATTATTGATAACCTACATGCGCTTGGATGGTAACTTGTGCTATTCCATCTTTCTTTAATCCTATATCATGGCGCTTTTGTGGAGTATCAGCCATTCAAACGGTGGGCCCACCACCACGGAATCATCTTGCAAAAAATCAGAGTGGTCCACTTATCAGGAGAGCCTGGAATCAATAGGCAACAAACGTTCTGACCCAACATACTGGAGTGGCCCACCTAATGAGTTGATCAGCATCAACTTAGAGATGGATAATCTTCATAGTGGGGCCTACTATTTTCATGGTACGGATTTCCTACACAAGTGGTGTGTTGTCAGAAAAATGGATTATGGTACAGCTACTAGACTGTAGGTGATCAATTCTATTTTTATCAATAGGGAAAATGAAGTAGGTACACGTAGATGATACTTGAGAAAAATAAAAAATCAAAAAAAACCCAACTGGGTCACTGAAATAAGGGACAGGATCTGTCTGTTTTCTTATGGATTGATGACAGAGAAAAAAAAAAAACAACTGGGTCTTTGAAATAACAGACAGGATCTCTTCTTTTGCCTGTGCATTGCCGAAACGCGTATGAGATTGGTGAGTCGATTAGCCAATTAGGAGAGACCCCGGCACCACCCAAGACGGTGGGGCCGTTACCGTGGGATTACTACCGTGGGCCTACTTGGATGTATGTATTATGTATTAATGTCGTCTACCCCTTTTTCGAGATCATTTTTGGGCATTATACGAAAATTGTAGCAAATCTAATTATCAGGTGGACCATACCATAATAAACAGTGGTGATTGACCGTTCTAACATTAAAAGCTTCTTAGGGCACAACTTAATGTTTAATTAGTGTTTATTTACCATCCAATTTGTTGATAAGGTCACGTAAGCTTAATCCAAAACTTTTGTGGCTCATTAATGGTCAATCACTACGGTTTATTATGGTATGGTCTACTTGATAATGGAATCAACTTCATTTTTGAAATAATGCCTTAAAATGATATGGAAAACGAATGGATGGAGTGGATGCATAAAATATACATCAAGGTAGGCCCCACACAAGATGGTGTGGGCCTCACCGTGGGTGGCATGGATATTAATCTCCATACAATAGGATTGAACCATTAAAAACTTCTTAGGGCGTACTTTGACATTTTTGTGGTGTTTATTTGTCATCTAATCTATTAATAAGGTCATGGAGTTTCTTTGGACTTCTCAAGAGATTTATTGAATCAACGAGAAAAAAAATAATAAAATAGAAATAAAATTCTAAAGAAATTCGTAATTTGATTGATTGATTCCAATAAATGAGTTCACAACCCTTTAAATAGGAATATCAAGTAGGAGAGAAATCAGAAATAAACTATAACTATAACTCTCTAAAATTCTTAACTTACTATAAATAGTAAATTTACTCTTATAGTAAGTGTCCTATATGGCTTAAGCACATTATTCTTCTAATTATTCTAAGCACTTTTCATGTTGGACACAACTCCTAAAGCCCAAGTGTTATAAGCAAACTAAGACTTATTATTTATAATAAAAACAGAATTAAACATGGAATTTGGTCGAATGGAATCTCGAGAATTCGGCGTGGGCAACATGGCTATGCCAGGTTGGTTGGCTAAAGTAGCTCATCCTACCTCAAAATCATATATAGTACGTCGAGTAACTCATTCCAGCTTGCAAGATATGCCTGTTTTAAGGTTCTGACGGTCTTGATGACTTCTACCTCTGATCAGGCCTTCTCTGGTCCATCTTGGACATGAAAGTGTCCGCAACCCGCTCTACATCACGTAAACTTGGATGAAGGGAAAAAAATATCAACATAATCTAGAGCTTCTGTGGCTCATTAATGGTCAATCACCATTGTTTCCTATGATACGGTCCACCTGATAATTAGATCTGCTTCAATTTTTAGAATAATGACCTAAAATGATATGGAAAAACGAATGAGCGACATGGATACAAATGCATAAATCAAGGTGGGCCCACTGTAAGGGCCACTCTGTCTTGGGTGAGTTTGGTGTCTCACCTAATAGGCTCCCTTGGTTGGGAAGGGAAAAATGGAAGTTCTATAAGTGAACAGTATCTTTCAAGTAGTGCTTAGGGAAGGAAATTCACCAATAATTCACTCACAAATAATACTACAAAGGAAATTTCATAGGAAGGAGTGAGCAAGTCATTACCTATAAGTGACTTACACCTTAAAAGTCACTTGCGACTTAAAAATTTACAGGCATCCAAACGGCCCCTTATGACCATCTATTTCAATTTGATGGTCCACTCTCAAAATCTACCTAAACATCGTTTCTTCATCGTGAACACCACACTTCCAAGAGGTGCAAAGGAAAAAAAGAAAGATGTGCATACACTGAAGATTCAATGCATATAATACACCCATCTATTGATCACAATCAGGGTCAGTTTGGGCAGTGGGATTAGAAGGAATTAGGTGGGATGGGATTTTAAAATCATAATTATTACCCATGGCTGGGATTGTCCCCTATTGCCATGCGATAAAATTAATGCCATACTTTGCTGATAATATGGTGGTACATTGAAGGGATATACTCACCATCATTTGAAATTATTGAGAATAACACACATGTTATATCTAAACCGTTCATTTGTTTTGTAACCTCATTTTATGGAATGAGCCTAAAAATGAGGTAAAATGAGGTAGATCCAAAACTTATGTAGCCCCAAAGAAGTTTTCAACGGTAAGTATTCAATCCCTGTTGCTTTCTATGGTGGGGTCTACTTGAGCTTTAGATTTACTTAATTTTTTGGCCCATGCTCTAAAATAATCTTGATAAATGGGTGGACGGTGTAGATATAGCCCACACATCATGGAGGGACCTACACAACTTCCCAAACATTGAGTGAAATTGGCACAAGACCCAATGCAATTTCATTTAACGAAATTCCTCGCTTTTCCATACTTCCCAAACATGGACTGGAATTGGCACAGGACTAGATGGATCCTATCCCACCAAATCCCTTCTAATCCTTCCGCCCAAACTGACCCTCAGGCAATCCCATCAGCTTCCAAAGGTGACTAAATTATATACACCAAATATTCAGTATATAATCTATAGAAAATTCACAACCATATGAAAAACAGACAATATGAGAGAACCCAATTACAAAAAAAAATAAAATTAGTTATATATTTCCTCCATTGTTAATGAGTAATACCCATGTCTCACAAAATCAAGGGGTGGAACATTTTTTTTTTTTTTTTTTTTTTAAATTTCACCCGTGTGTGTACGCACGCATACATTTACACGCAATCTCAATAACTAGACCTTATTCTCCCCATTTCTTCGTCTGGTGATCCGAATGTAACAAAAGACAGTGGCGAAGATAGCCGTCGCAAGCCCGCCAAGGATCACACCTCCACCGGCGACTGACTTGTCTGTATGATGATGCTTGCCCAACCGTCGATTTCCGGGTGCCTCGGCGACTTCTGGCTCAATTTCCAGCTCATGACCGATGGCTGCACTTGAGGTAGGTGGGGCCGAGATAATGGGCTCTTTGGGCTCGACCGGGTGCTGAAACTTCTGATTGGGTTCATGTTCCACAGCTAAGGACTTGAAAACATGGGCTAAGAAGAGCAAGCAAAGGAAAAGAAATCTAGCCATTGGTGTATATGAGCCTTTGAGATGCATTTGGTTTTGAAGTTTAGAGAGTATGTAGAGAATGTAGAGAGATTGGTTTTGAAGCTTAGAGAGGCTATCTGTTGAGAATGGAGAGAGAGGTAGTCACTCATATATATAGATAGTGTTTGTGATTTGATTCTAGGATTTTTATTTTTTATTTTTTATTTTTAATTTCATTAAAGAGAGGGCTACGCGGTCTCGTGGTTGTGGGAAACTTCTAGTTTTGGATTTTTTGAGGAGCATGGTGTTTCCTCACACACTCTCTCTCTCTCTCTCTCATAAGTTCTAACTTTCAGCTAGTTGTAGATGATAACGTGCACCTAGCTGAATTTGGGGCTCACAAATAGCATATTTATGGCATCTAATTCATCTATCAAGGTTGTTACATCATAAAAATAAGATGGTCCAAAAATCATGCCTGATCTGATATCATTTGGACCACATGGAAGAAAACAATGGACAACCACCAAAAAACCTTGATTTGATATGGTGGCCCACTTGATGGTTGTATCAGAATTATTCTTTGGTCATCCTATTTTCACTACGGGGCAATCATATGGGCCAGTTGGATGCTTCAGATATACAATTTTGGGACCCACATCTCCCATCTAGTTGCATTTATAACTACATGTGGATGGGACCTTCCATTTTTCAATAGTGGGTGGTGGTACTTGGGGTGGTTGATTTTAGCAGGCATTTCGGAAGTACATCAATGGATAGAATTGAACATAAGACTGTGGCCCACTGAGGTATCCAAAGGCCTTGAATTTCACTGGAACAGATCTTGTCATGACCAACGGTTCAGATTTCCTCACACATGGCGCTTACAAGTACGCGTGTGAGAAGTGGTTCAATCGCCAGATGTCAAACGCACTGAGAAAAGGGCGGGCAGCTTTTCTGACTAATGTACGCCAGCTGCGTACTAAAATAAAAATGCTGGCATCCAAACACACCTGCAAAGGGTACAGTTTGCTAAGGTGCAGGAATCTGTACATGTGTGGTCCATGGATCAGCAATCCAGACCATTAATAAAATAGGTCCCGTTTCTGATGCTCTGATTATCTAACAGATTGGATGATCTTGACTATCTGATTAGTGGCACATGAATAGTTTGAAAGATAAAACTACCGTCCACATTCAATTGGACATGGATCAAAGGATAGGATCTTACCATCTAGCCGGGCCCATCGGAGCAAATATCTTTAGCTAATACTACCATTGATTTTGGAGATCCATGATCAGTCAAAAAGGACCCAAGATCAGTGGCTGAGATCTTCAGATATAGAGAGCTTTTGGGTCATTGCCCATAACAATGAACGAGTCAAAGGTGATGATGTTACCATAGGCTCACTAATTTATGGTGGTGGTGATGGGTCGGGTCCAGTTAGGTCGAAGGTTGGTCTAGACTCTACTCATTAATTATCACGGACAGATTGGGACAATGTCAAAATAAGCTAACGGATTCATTTATGGATTGGCTTTGGTGTCAGAGGGACCGGACCCTAACCATTTGAAGAATAACTCATCACATCAATAGTTGGTGGAGACACGCTGGTTATGTAGGCAGAGAGTAAATCACATGAATAAGCTTTTAAATTTTAAATATAAGATAATTGTAGAGTGTGGTTCTGTCTTACTTGTTACCATTGTTGTTATAGGAAAAATGGACAGATCGAGTATCTATAGGCCAGGTCAGCACTTCAAATAGTAGCAGGTGTGACCCAATTATCCGACCCTCGTCTCCTCGACCAAGTGTAGACAAAGGCTAAGCTCGACCTTTGGACATAAGGTCAGGATAAGCGTTAACCAACTATGATCTGAAAGAAACGAACTACTCACCTCATGTCAGCAAGATCTGTCCTTTGACGAATACAACCTGACCTCAATCGTATGAACCAGGTCGGATCACCTCAGGTTGGCAAGACCCGCCCTCCACAGGATTCAACTTGAACTCTATTTGATATGTCTGTGATATTAGCCGAAGATCCAGGAAATCGGGCCCGATACGACTCTACCCGATGTTCTACCCATAAATCTAGAAAGATCCCCCAGCCAAGCAAGGAGTTGACGCAGGGGAGGATGTGAGGTCGAGCACCGTCTTCCTCAAGAGGATAACTATTCCGAATCCACGGAACTTCTCTGGACTCCTCACAGAGACTTCTCGAATCCACGAGAAAAGAGAGTAGAAAATAGAAATAAATTCTAAATAAATTTGAAATAGCTTAATTAATTCATAAAAACGAGTTCACAACCCTTTAAATAAGGGTACTAAGCAATGAGAAATAAATCAGAATCAAACTACAACTAGGACTCCTAGAATTCGCGACTTACTATAAATAGTAAACTTACTATTTATATACGATCGTGATGTCTACTAGTGCGCAAGGTTTTCGGCCAAAAATAGTAAGTGTCCTATTTGGCTTCACCAACCCATTCTCCTAATTATTCTAAGCTCTTTTCACGTTGGGCGCAACTCCTAAAGCCCGACGGATGAAGAGTTATAAGCAAACTAAAACTTACTATTTATAGTAAAAACGAAATTGAAACAGGGAAACGACCGTCAAATCAGGGGTATCTCGCAATTCCGAGCGTCGCAACCCGGCATAGCGGGGTTGGTTGGCTAAAGTAGCTCGTTCTACCCCAAAATCATATATTTTTCGTCCGCTAACTCATTCCGGATTGCGAGATACGCCTGATTTAAGGTCTGATGGTCCAGATCACTTCCGTCGCCGACCGGGCCTTTTCTGATCCATCTTTGCCATGTAATTGTTCGCGACCCGCTCTACATCAGGAGTCTACATCCTACTATAATTCATCCCTATCAAAACAAGGAGACGCCCTACCTGCCACCGCTTTTCCTTACCTATAAATAAGAAGACCCTCAATAGTGAAAGGTATGCACAATCTTTAACCAAAAACCCCTTACTCAATCAGACCCAGATTTCTCAGCCTAACTGTAGCATTGAAGGGTTCTCTACTTTAGCCGGGGTCTCCTTTGTTTTCCTCTTATATAGACACATGAAGGTCCAAGGAAGGCTAACCAGTTTTATGCATCAATAATTGTAATATAAAAATGGATCATTACTCTTGCTCCAGTGGTAGACTCATCAGAGTTTCAACAACCGGTCAAGGGTTCAAGTATCCGTAGGTGGTGAAATCCCACTAGGACGTGAGTGTATGGGGGTGTGTGTGCGTGTGTTAAAAAAAATGTAATATAAAGAAAAAGGACAATAATTACAAATTAAATTCATTGAGTTCTAAATAATATTTGCATTTGATTGTTGATTTTCATATTCCGTTTATTGTTTGTAACTTATAATAATGATATTTTTTTATAACTTTAATGTCAAATTATCACTAAAATATATTAATGTTATTGTTTAGATTGAGATTTCTTTATACTGTGAAAATTTATAATGACTATAAATTTCATCACTTTTCTTTAAAATACATTTGTATTTGACTAATAATTCTTGTGTTTAATTTTACCATAGTAAATTTGTAAAGATGACACTTTCCCTTTCAACTACTAGAATAATTAGTGAAACAAATAAGCCTTTGGAACCTTCATTGTTGGATCTTATTAGATTTTGTGTTAAATGGTAGGCTGCACGAAGTCTAAGTTGGTTCATTTTATATTGACTCAATTTAAACCCTTGTAAAAAGATTGGTCTTGAACTGGTCATGGTACTGGCTCATCCAGAATTGAAGAAATTGAATCAACCGAACTACAACTGTTGTGACTTAGAAAAGATTGTTGGCTAAACCTTCCATCTCCAAATACTATATTCGCTGGAGTTTGGGCCTATTTATTTCACTAAATGATGATAATACAAGGAAAATGTGCAAAGATTACAAGTTATTTCATGGTCTCTTAAGCAGCACGTAAATATGATTGCCAATTCTTATATTTATTTTATTAAACATAAAATCATAATAATGACATTTTTATATTATTTTAATAGTAATTTATCATTAAAATATGCTAATTACATTGTTTGAATTTAAAACTTTCATAGCAATATCATGAAAAGTATAATGATTACTAATTTCAGGCTCCTAATACATTTACATTTGACTAATGATTCTCACATGTCATTATATGGTACTCAAATCATAAAGACGACACACTTCCCTTTTAATTTCCGAGTAATTATGGAACCCTTAATTGTTAGTTGGATGGCAAGCTAGATGAATGTCAAGCTGGATTCATTTTAGGTTAACCGAAATTAGACCCATTAAAAAGATTGGTTGTGGACAGCTCATGATACCAGCCTGTCCGGGACTGAAATTGAATCAACTCACCAGCTTTCTTTCAATGTGACCATATCAGGTATGCATCCATTGCTCGCATCCAAGTCAAGGGACCCAATATCAGAGGTCACAGGGACAAAATCAAATTAATTAAAGAATCTTAGCCTTTCTTTGTTAGACATTTGCTTCTTGAATTAAGGACCAATGATAATTTTTCCATTTCAACCATCCACTAGATCTCCATAAGAATTGGTAGGGGTGTACATCGAGTCGAGCTGGCCTCGACTCGACTCGGCTCGGCCACTGGCTGACCTCAGCTCGAACTCGGCTCGGCTCAGTCCTCGAGCCTAACTGGCTAGCTCGGCTCGGTTCAGTCAGTAGCTCGGGCCAACTCGGGCCGAGTTTGAGTCAAGATTGAGCCGAGTTCGCCATTGAGGCATTTCCACAAACACCCGAATTGTACCTTCAAAATCCCTCTGTATGTGAAACAGAAGCAATGGTTTTACAGATATTTTATCAAATATCTTCTAAACAACATAAAAACCAAGAAAAATTAAGAAGAAAAAAAAAGAGCCTTTGTTTCATGTACATACCTTCCATGCCACCAACCACACTTCATTAAGTCATTTTATCAAACACTTGGCGAGCAATATCATTGGCAAAGTAATCGAGTGACCGAACTGATTCGATCCAAGTTCGAATCAAGCTGGATTCGATTTAAGTCGAGTTGAGTTGGGTCCGCTCGAACTCGATTCGAACTCATTTTAGAGCTCGAAAAATCAGCTCAAGCTCAGCTTCAAACTGAGTCGAATTGAGCTTTCTCGAGCCGAGTTGAGCCGAGCAAACTGACCGAGCTAGATCGGCTGGTGTACAACCCTAAGAACTGGGGCAAAAATTGGTCATTTTAAATAATAGAACGGGCAAAATTGGTCTTTTCTTCATAGTGAAAATAATAATAATAATAGAAATTGTGACGTGGAAAAGTTCAAAAAGAGAGACGGTCCATAAATTCTCACGTAGAAATAAACTGGCGGCCATCAGGCGATTTTGTCGCGTTTTTACTAATCGGAAGCCTCCTAACAGCTTATCTCAGTCAACTTAAAAGCGCCTGAAGGCTCCACACGGAGCACACCTGCTGCACCGACGATCCATGTGGTGTGGACCCCACACTTGAAGGAAAGCTGGTGCTTACTGTAGCAGTCAACTCATCAACAGGGTCCCACCGTACAAAACCAATGGACAAAAATTGCTAGCCGTCAATGTAGGCATGTGGCCCACTTGAGCATTTGATCGTACCCTCCATTAGTTGAAGTTTGCGGTGGTGACCTCTCGGTGCCGCGTGGTTCCTGGAAAAGCTCCGTGTTCCCACGTGACTATGTATGTGCTTTATCCGCACCGTCCATCTATGTTGTAAGCTTATTTTAGGGCACGAGCCTAGGAAGGTTTAATGGTAAACGTTTAATCCTCACTAATTCCTGTGGTGTGGTCCACTTGACACTTGGATCTACATCATTTTTGGGCTCATGCCTTATAGTGATCTGACAAAATGGATGAACAGCATAGATAAAACATATAAATCATGGTGGGGCTGGCCCACAGAGCTTTTCCAGCACCCATGTTGGTCATGGAGGGGTCATTCCCGAATCCGAGTCCATCATTGACACTCATGGATGTATATATGCTCATTGATGGGTTCCATCCATTAGAATGGTCAGTTCTTGCATAGAGGAATGCCCTAATTCCAAATTGATTGGACCTCCAAACCATGCGAAGATAGCATATGGTATCCATTAACTGGACGGTTAACATAATTTTAATACCAGTTCATTTCTTAACCGTTGAATTAATGGACACTATAGGCAGCCTTTTCAAGGTTCTCATCATCTGATCAATGTGGGTTTTGGGCAGTGGCCGACTTAAGAGGTGGTCACTCTAATCTACAGCTGGATCATGAGTACTTTAACCAACGGTTCACAAACTTCACCAACTTGGTGCGAGATCATAGAGACAAAATTAAATTGAGTAAAGAGTCCTAACCTTTTTTTTATTATGTTGGAATATTTTGTTAAATTAAATAGACTATTAAAAAAATCGAGAACTAAAAAAAAAAAAAAAATTCGAGATAGAAAACTTATATATTTGAGTCGAAGCGTGACGTGAGTCATCGACTTGAAATCGAATTTACTCTTTTTGGACAGTGTCCCAAGTGTAACAGGTTTAAAGAGCAATCGACCTTCAGGATACAACGATTATGACGTGCTCCTAGTGATGCACTTACCAAAAGTGTTGAGTTGACATAGTGACGAACTCAATGATTAAAATTCAGAATATTAGAGAGAGTTTTATAAGAGAGAAAAATGATTTTTGGTTAGGTTTAAATCCAACAGGTGCTCCGCGCCCATGCCCAACCTGTCCCGTCGTGGACTCAGGCTCGGATCGGTGCACGCGTGTATGGTCAATGACATAGATTAGAGATATTGACATATCTCCCCACATGACCGAATTCACATTTTCCTAAATAAGCCTCAAGCCCCATGGCAAAAAGCCTATCTTATATATAAAATGTTTTTCTTTGTCAAATCCAATATGAGACAAAACCTACAACTCAAAAGCATCAAATATTTCAAATGCAAAGGAAAACTAAAATATTTGTAATTCACTTTAATATACAATTTGAAACAAAATAAAACATATTAGACATTAGCTTGACCATTTTTTCATTTCAACCGTCCACTATATCTCCATAAGAACAGGTGCAAAATTGGTCTTTTCTTCACAGTGGAAATAATAATAATAAATAGAAATTGTGACGTGGGAAGCTTCAAAAAGACAGACGGTCCATAAATTCTCACATGAGAAACATACTGGCGGCCGTTAGCAGATTTTGTCGCGTTTTTACTACATCGGAAGCCTCCTCCGTCAACTTAAAAGCGGCTTGAAGGTTCCACGCGGCCGAGAACACCTGCTGCACCCAGGCGTGTGGAATATAAGATACATCCATGTGGTGGACCCCATATTTTAAGGAAAGCTGGTGCTTACTGAATTGGTCAACTCATCATCGGGGCCCAACCGTACTGACAAAAATTGCCAGCCGTCAATGTACATACGTGGCCCACCTGAGCATTTGATCGTACTGGAGACCTCTCTATACCGCGTGGGTGCTGTAAAAGCTCTGTGTTCCCACATGACGATGTATGTGTTGTATCCGAACCGTTCATCTATGTTGCCAGCTCATTCTAGGGCAAGAGTCCAGAAAGGAGGCAGATCCAAGTGTCAGGTGAACTTCGCCACAGGAAGCAGGGGGATTGGATGGCCACCATTAAAAACTTTCTTGCTGGCCACAAAAGTTTGGATCAAGCTGATGTTTGTGTTTTTCCTTCATCCACGTCTGTTTGACCTAATCAACGGGTTAGATGGCAAATAAATATTACAGTAAGCCCTAGAAAGTTTTCAATGGTAGGCGTTTAATCATCACTATTTCTTGTGGTGTGGTCCAGTTGAGATTTGGATCTACATCATTTTGGGCTCATGCCTTATAGTAAGCTGAGAAAATGGATGGACAGCATGGATAAAACATATACATCATGGTGGGGCCACATAGCTTTTCCACCACCCTTGGATGGAATGGCTACGATTACTTGATCATGTCCCTTCATCGCATGGATAAAACATATACATCATGGTGGGGCCACATAGCTTTTCCACCACCCTTGGATGGAATGGCTACGATTACTTGATCATGTCCCTTCATCCACCTGCTTGTACATTAAAAGTAGTGTTATGTATTCATATATGCACGTCTGATGGTGGGCCAATCAGGATCTAACCAATGATCCAATGTTGCATTCATGTCCATCTAAATTCAGCATCAGCACAATGATGTAGAGCGGGTCGTGGACAGTTTCATGGCCAAGATGGATCAGAAAAGGCCCGGTCGACGACAGAAGTGATCCGGACCGTCGAACCTTATATCAGGCGTATCTCGCAATTCGAAATGAGTTACCTGACATAAAATATATGATTTTAGAGTAGAATGAGCTACTTTAGCCAACCAACCCCACTACGCCGGGTTACGGCGCCCGGAATTGCGAAAAACCCTTGGATCAACGGTCGTTTCCTGCTTTAATTTCGTTTTTACTATAAATAGTAAGTTTTAGTTTAATTATAACTCTTCATCCGTTGGGCTTTAGGAGTTGTGCCCAATGTGAAAAGAGCTTAGAATAATTAGGAGAACGGTTTGGTGAAACCAAATAGGACACTTACTATTTTTGGCCAAAAACCTTGCGCACTAGTAGACATCACCACCGTCTATAAATAGTAAGTTTACTATTTATAGTAAGTTGCGGATTCTAAGAGTTTTAGTTGTAGTTTGATTCTGATTTCTTTCTCATTACTTGGTACCCCAATTTAAGGGTTGTGAACTTGTTTTTAGTCATCAATTAATCAAGTTCGAATTTATTAAAATTTATTTCTATTTCCTACTTTCTTTCCTCGTGGATTCGAGAAGTCTCTATGAGGAGTCCAGAGAAAGAAGCTCACGTTCATCCCTGTGTCACACAACCATTTGATTTCCTGTCCTTAAAGATATGAAAATCATAAGATCTTGGCAACCTTGTGTATTGGGTGCACTAATACTCTCCCACATAAATTAGACACATAGCATGATCTGGACCATTCATCAGGTGTGTCCCACATTGGATAATCCATGACAAACAATCTTACTAATTGAACAACCGTTGCCATTTAATCAATGACCTACAAATGGGTGGTAGAAAAGAATATTGGAAACAGTCAGCTATGAATGGGAAAGGCCCACCAATCAATGGGCAGGATAGTACAACCTATGCAATTTTCAGATAATGGCCCATCTAAGAGCAGACTGACCCGATTACCGGTCCAGATCATGTGCTGATATGCCACATGTACAATTTTGAGTACAGCAAACTAGATAAGCCTTGTGTCCCCACCTTTTTTGAGATGTGTGGCTTATTTTTATTTTTTTTTTATTCTTTTTTTTTAAAATGAGAACCCTACCTATTTTAATCAAGCATCTATTTGCCTAGGATCATGGACATGAAGTGGCCCACATCTAATGTGGAATGCTTATGGATGGAGGGACATGATTCTAATCCACTTGCTTCTTTAACAAATCATTTAAATGGCTGTTGTCAGTGCTGCTCGTTAGATGGGAAACATAGATTTCTCAATGCATTGGAATGAATAGACAACATATATATAAGTACAAGAGATTTTAAAAAATCCCAAGTTCTATTATTCTCACACGCATTTATAATCCCACACACGTGTCGTGAACATCAAAGTCCCATATTGTCAGGTGGGTCCCAACGCATGGAACCCACGGCCAGAAATCCCTACCGGTCCGGTCGTCAAGCGGGCCATGGTGCACAAAACAAACTTGTGTTTCACAAGGCATGGGTCTTCTGATTATTTATTGGCCTGATTTTAGGGCCGTTGCATGCAGGTCGAGGGGCCGAACTGATGGATTGATTGGATCAAGCACATACGGGCCAAATCGATAAGTGTGACGGTGTGCTGGTGGGATGGACCATACATAGCTGGCAGATGAACTATCTCCATAGGATTCCCCCCTTAATCTAGCTGTTATTTATGATAAGTTGACTACATTTAGAAAAGGATTTTAGATATCATTTTATGGTTTTATTAGCGGAGATGTGTTTGTTGAGGAATTTCTCTCGGAAGCGGTGTGAGTCGGCGGGCCACCACCTAGAGGGCTAGGATCATCCGGCGGAGCCGATTTGCGAAAGGGTGTGAGAAACTTAAGTGGGGCCCACGTGATGTACAAGCAGACCAGATCAATTGGACGGGCTGCCTCGGATATCATAAATGTGGGCAGTTGCTGCGACTGGACGGAGGGCGTGGTAATGCATGGATCTTTTGGAGCTATCCAAAATCATATAAAATATGTAGAAAACGGACACCCGAGTAAAAAGCCATGGCCCATAATAAGCAATTTGGTGATTGCCAGAAAAGAGAATGATACCTAAATCTCACGCGGAACTCTTGATCATTAGCATAGGTTAAAAAAATAACTCTTGATTAACACTTATCTTAGTTGTACAATCTCTATAGGATTCCCCGCATTAGTCTAGCTATTATTTATGATAAATTGACTACATTTACAAAAGGATTTAGATATCATTTTATGGTTTTATTAGCAGAGATGTGTTTTCTTGAGGAATTTCTCTCGGGAGTGGTGCGAGTCGGTGGGCCACCACCTGGAAAGCTAGGATCATCCAGCGGAGCCAATTTGCGAAGGGTGTGAGAAACTGAAGTGGGGCCCACGTGATGGACATTCGGACCAAATTAATTGGACGGGCCACCTCGGTTGTGCTAGATCCTGGCAGTTTCTGCGACTAGACGGAGGGCGAGTGGTAATGCATGGATCTTTCGGAGCTATCCAAAATCATATAAAATAGGTTAAAAGCAGACGCCCGAGTGAAAAGTCATCGGCTATAGTAGTTAATTTGGTGATTGCCAAAAAAGAGAATGATACCTAAATCGCACGCAGAACTCTTGATTATTAGTATAGGTCTAATAAAAGAGGGAGGTTGATTGACAATAAAATAACACTTATATTAGTTGTATTAATTCATACCATAGGATTCTTGATTATTGGCATGTATCAAGGTTTCAAAGCTCCTAGTGCTGGTTGCTGATAAATGATACTAGTAGAATTAAATGGACTGTCAGATCAGAAGAGAAGTATTTTGGGACAGGTGATCCAATGGTCAGAATTCTTATCAGGTAAATGGATCCAAAGCTCAATTGGGCCACATGAGAGGAAATAGTAGAGATTCAGTGACCAGTGTTGAAACATTACTACACTGTCAAATTAATAAATTTAAAACATTTCAGATGTTAGTTAACAAACTGATTGTTCTATATTCACTATTAATTTTCTGAGATTCATACTTTAGATCCAGATTTCAGATTTAACAAACAGGCTCTTAGCATGGTCCACCTAATTATTACACTGGCCTGATATTAAGAAAGGCATCTACAAAGTTACACCCATCTTATTAGTGGCTTGAACATTCTACACGAGTGTTGTGATTCCATGTGTGAGAGGCAAATTCCAAAATAGCATTGCCCAACAATGCAAGGACGTGCATTTAGTGATGGTTGGTGATTGCCGTGGGACAATGGCGGACTGGTGGGTCATCTTTTTGCAGTGTCTGTTATGTTCATGATAGCAATATTCCATTAATGGGCCATCACGGAGGTGTTGCAGTGGGCGAGCGGTTGTAATCGGCAGGCCGGTGGTTGTTGATGCATGCGACAAGCACGCGATGATGGTTGGTGTTGAGCATGATGGGGAATGGATATGAGTGATCGCCATCGGCGAGGACGGTTCATGGGCCATTGCATTGGGGCAAAACCAAGCAGGACTGATGGTGAGTTCTGATAGTCATATGTGTGGACATACTTTTGCTCTATACCATATTGGTCCATGCGTCTAGCTAAACCGCTGTTAATTAATGAAAAATTTCTTTGGTAGGCCATGTTTGGCACATGTTTGGCACATATGTTAGAATAACATATGTAGTTTCTTTATTTGGGTTTGCTTTGATTTCATGTCTTAGGCATAGGTGATATATTTTTGCAAGGCTTTTGTTATCAGCTTAAATTTAACTATTAAATTATTTAGATTGAGCAATTCAGTGGGCCTCACAATAATTGTAATTATTGCATACAGGTTTTATATAGAATACTTATAACATGGTCTCTATACGTGGTTATTAAGCCAAATATAAAAACCTACATGATGAAAACTTCATAAGGGAGAACTGTGGTAGGTAAGCTTCTTCAGCTTTATTTCTTATAAATACATGTCTTTTTTCCCTTAGTAAGACAAGCATACAAAAAACATTAGTTTCATAAGGTGTGAACGATCTAAAATTCCTCTTAATGACATTGCCGCATCAAAAATGCCTTCCAACACAGATAAGCATTTAAGAATATAGCCTAGAATCTCCTTTATTGACATACAGACAATCTAAGATTCATTTATTCAACTATTCAATTTACAGGTCCTGCATTTTGGTTACACAAAAACCCAATAGAAATGTCTCTCTTCTCGTTTAAGTTGTTTTCAAACACTACCAGCGAGACAAACATAGCTAAGATTTTGAAAATCTTGTGATAATATTCTAAGAAATACGTTATATAGTATTATTGCAGAATTTTTAAAATATCATCGGATTTTGAATTATCATATTTTTATTGCGATATTAACACAAAAGATAGTAAAACAAATTAAGGAATTTGCTTTATAAATATGTATATGTATATTGTAAATTTATTTAATAGTTTCACTAAAAATGGTAAATTATGTGATTTTCCCTCTTTATTTTTAACAAAATTTTAAAAATATGCCTAAAGTTTAAACCAGACTATTTATCTGGAAAGAAAATAATATTTTATTAAGAATTTAGAAGTCATAACCCCACTTTTATCAAACTTACATTCTAAGTACATTTTCTTAAAATGTTTTCATTAAACTATCTCATATTTAAATTAAATTTCATTAAGCTATCTTCCTTTAGATTCTAATGAGAACAATATTAAGTGATTATTATTATAAATGACGAATGGTCCTGCTAATGAGAATACCCTTTCAACAAACAATGTTCACATGTGGGAGACTGCAACGGTCCAATCCCCAATTTAATGGTTACTAGCTATCATCTTCTTAGAAAGCATCTAAAATAATAAAAAATTCCTTCTCTCCGATATTTTCTCCCGAGCCACACGTCTCATCGTAGCTAAAAGTGGTGTGCCGGCAAACAACCGAGCACCACGTAAATAGACCTTCAAATCAAAATGGGCACATTCAACCCAAATTTGAGGTAGGTTGCGCCATAAGAAACCATTGGAATGGACACATTCACCAGCATTTTTGTGTATGGTTCAAATTGATAGACCCAATCATAACTTGAATGGATTTTAATCTAACCAAGTCCTAAAAGGCCTGACCGAACCCAATCTGATTTTGTTGTAGGTAAAAAAGTGACCCGGACCCATTAAAATCAAGTTAGATCCATCTGGTTTTTCTCACACAAGCTTCATACAACACATGTCATAGTTTCTATAATACGATCCTCATGGGGCTCACCTTGATGTTCATGTGAAATCTACTCTGCCTATGAATTTTATCAACTCGTGTTAAGATGAAAGCCCAAAAATGAAATAAATCCAAGACCCAAGTACATTACACCATAAGAAACAGTCCATTTGAGATCTTTTAACCACGAATATGTAAATGAGTTTTCAGTTATAAGAAAAAAAGGTCAATTTTTTCATTTACAAAAATATTTCACTTAATCCAACTATCATTAGAAAAATCTACTAGAAGGTAGCTTAATAAAATTAACTTAACAAGTAGTTCAATGAAAATAATTTTTAAAAAGGTACCAAAATGTAAATTTCATTTTAAAAAAATGTAGTATTTTATATAATTCTCTTTTTTTATTTCATATTTTAAAATTTTATTAAACTAAAATATCCAAATGAATTACAACTAGATTCGGACCATGATGCATGTGCACGCATTCGTTTTTTTCTCTTTCACCAATTTAAGATTTTTGATTCATGTGCTTGGATGCACTATTGAATTGAATCGACAGTAATATTAGTCTACTAAAGTGGAACTTTAAAATAAATAAATAAATAGGAATCTCCTTAGCAATCAAGGGTCCGTTTGGATGCACAAATTGCAAAAATTATTAGAAGAATCATGAAGCTAATGAAGTTTCCTAGCATCATAACGGTATTAAGTAATCACATCCATTTCACTCTTGAAAGCATCGCATTCACAACTGCAAGTTGGAGCTCAGACTCTCAATTTGAGTGCTAATTACAATGTCGTTATTCACATTTTATTAGGACATGGCATTGCAATTGAATTTTATAGTGCATCCAAACGTGCTTTCGAATCCAAATCGCTGACCATATACATGTTATGAATGCTAAGGGAGCTTATTGATTTTGTCATTTCCTATTGATCAAAATGAAAGTTCGCAATTCAATTGACTTGTGTATCCAAACAAGACTTAAATCATTGTTATTGACGCTCTCTTCCATCTTTTTTGTAAATGGATTTGTGAAGAATGAATTTAAAATTGGGGTGGGTATGGGTTTGCCCGAGCCCGGCCCATTTATTTCAATCACCTCAATGGGTTGGAGCTGTGCAAGCCCAGGCCCAAAGCTGGATCACCCAACCCTGGTTAATGAGACTGGTTTTGTCTGACTCTGGATCAAGGGCCGTTCAGTGGCCCTAATTTGATGAAAGGTGGATCTGACACACGTATGCCACATTGGCACGTATGTTGCAAATTCCAATTCCCCTCACGTGGACTCAAAAGGAATCCACCAGGAAAGTTTACACGTGCCAACAAGTCAAACATGTGAAATTTCAGGGCAATTCATCAGTTGGGGCCAACCCAAACTAGACATGGACCAAAAAGCAGTCCAGACCATTGGTAGGGGTTGAATGGTCAACCGGGCCAGACCCGACCTCAAGAAGCCTCAACCCGGAACACGACCCGACCTACACTCTAACCAAGGGAAACCCGAAATCTTGTCTCGACCGAAGACTGACCCCTTTGGACTTCTTCCTCGACTTAGAATGTCCGTGTTTATTGCCTCCTTTGTTCAGCGATCTTTCTCTTCCTTCAACGTTTAGAGCATTCCCTGAATCCCCTGAAACTCCTGATGCTTTCCTTCTAGATTCTTCGCTGAGAATTAGATCGGCCACATCATCAAATTTCAGCTTTGTCGATCCTGAAGAATTGCTCACAGCAATCACCGAACTATCCCAACTGTCTGGTAAACTAGATAAGATCAATAACGCTCTGACCTTATCCTAAAAAACAATGCCAACAAATTCCAACTGGCTCGTGACTGTATTGAACTCGTTTAGATATTCAGTCACGCTCCCACCATCTGACATCTTCATGTTGAATAGTTGTTTCATAAGATGAACTTTGTTGAATGCTGAGGATTTTTCATACATAGTGGCTAGGGCTTCCATTAATTCTTTTGTCGTTTTTATCTTGGATATATTGAAGGCGACGTTTTTAGACAAAGAGAGTCGGATCGTTCCTAAAGCCTTCTTATCCAGTAAAAATTATTCATCATCTGTCAACTTTTCTGGTTTCTTCTCTTTTCCTCCTAGAGGAATATAGAGGTCCTTCTGATACAGATAATCATCCATCTGCATCTTCCAGAAGGCAGAGTTTGAACCATCAAACTTCTCAATTCTAGTTTTCCCATCTTCTGTCATAGCTCCCAATAGAACTAAACCAATAGCTCTAATATCAGTTGTTGCGCAGCACGCCAACAACGCAGTGAGCCTAGATCTAATCTCAGGCCTCACCTACAAACGATAAACAAGAAGAAATATAAACTAGAAATAGATCAAAGCAATCCAAACAAACCACGAGACAATATATACGTGGAAAAATCCCAAACTAGAGTAAAAAAAACCACAGATGCAAACTTCCACTATGAAGAACGAAGATTACAAGGC
Source organism: Magnolia officinalis (assembly GCA_021015155.1). Lineage (NCBI taxonomy): Eukaryota > Viridiplantae > Streptophyta > Magnoliopsida > Magnoliales > Magnoliaceae > Magnolia > Magnolia officinalis. The sequence goes on from JAJHSJ010000002.1 coordinate 5,063,387, forward strand.
AATATACTAACCTCTCCATTGGAGATACAGAGAAAACCCTTTTTCCACACCTTAGAATAGCTCCTCAATATTCACCTGAACCCTAGAATAGCCCTAAGGACCCAAATTTATAGTTTTCGCAACTTCTCTTTCCGCATCCCAGTTGCGAAAGGACGTACGACACGAAATCCGTGAAACTCCTTTCCGCATCCTAGTTGCGAAAGGACTCACGACACGAAATCCGCGAAACTCCTTTGCTCATCCCAGTTGCGAAAGGACTTGCGACACGAAATCCGCGCATGTGGCTCCACTTCTCAACAACCCGAAATCCTGTCTCGACCGAAGACTGACCCAACACAACCCAAATTCTGGCTGGGTCAGGTGGGTTCTGGTTGACCCGAACCCGAGTTGTAGCCCTAACGAGTGGTCATGTTTTTACTTTTGAACGATCCATTTCTCTTTCTCCATGTGGGTAACCTGAATATTGGACCAACCTGGTCATGAGACCATTGAATCTTCAAAATGGGCTTCGTCTGATGAATTGTCTGGATTTCTCACATGTGTGCCGTGTTGGCACGTGCACAGGAAATATCCCTCTTCGGTATTGAGTATGACGTGTCTACTTTGGCCTTTAGCCTTTAGCCTTTCAAATAAAGAAAGCAGCTGCATGAAAGAGGGGAGAAAGGCGAAAGCAGACAAACACCCTCTCAGCCCACTTACGCCGGAGTATTACTAATATGCAGCTCAAGTGATAGCAGTCCTATGTGCTTCCCTTCTCACAACATACGCGTGGAAAACATTTAAGGTGATCGGGATTGTTGATCTTGTGGCTCACCGTGTTAACAGACTAACTAAAAATTGCAGCAATTAGGTAATTTTAATCATCCGACTGTTAGGATTTTGGTTGAATGTCCACCATGCAATTTCAGGCAACGAATAGGGTGGATTCTACCATTCAATGCCCTTTATTTATAAAAATATATAGTATTCATGTGGTGGTCCACCAGACCAACAGTCCAGATCACGACGTTTGCTTTCCAAATATAGCACGAAGAAGGTGCGTAGTACTTTTACCACGTGAGGTGCTTATTATCATTCCTCTGGAATTCTCCAGAGACGTAAGACGACAAGGGAAGGATCACATCATTGAATGTTTGATTCGCCTCAAAGTAGGCGGATTGCATACCGACCAGTCGCTACTGGTTGGTGATTTGTGGGCCCCAAAGTACTTTTATCACCGTGATGTATGTTTTTTATCCACTCCGTTTATCAATTTTTCTATATCATTTCAGGGCATTATACCTTCAAATCTCAGGTGGACCACACCATAGAAAAGAGTCCCACCATAAGAAAGATTTTAGCCGGATCTATGAGCCCCATCATGACGTATGTGTTCTAACCACATCCATTTGAAGATATGGTTACTCCTATAAATAGGTAATTATTGCTATTTCACTGGTTTGATTTTTAAAGGAATTTCAGGCTTGGAATAATTTAAATTTGTGGACCCCAATGTTATGTGTATTATATATCCATTCTGTCCATCCATTTTATTAAAATATTTTGAGGTATGATCTGAAAAATTAGTCAAATCCAATACTCAAGTGGCTTACAACAAAAGAAATAGTGGCCCCTAGAGGTTTTTAACAGTAAGTGTTAGATTTCATTTTTTTCATGGCATGGTCCATTTGAGCTTTGGATATGCCTCATATTTTTGCTCATGTCATAAATTCAGATGGCATAATGGATAAACGGTGTAGATAATCAACACTCATTTCATATTTATAGAGTAGCTGGTCAAATCAAGCACTAGTAATAGTACCATAAATACAAGGTGAAATAATTATTATCCATTTATCCAGTATTTACCACTGATTTGAAAATTCAAACAAGCCCTAAGAATAAAGTCAATTCAAAGCTCAAGTGACCCTACCACATTAAATAGTGAGGATTAAATGATAAATATTTGTGTTTTCCCTTAATCTATATCCTAAACTTATGAACATGCTCGATCTCAAATAAACATCATGGTTGGCCTGAGGAAGGTTTCAACAGTCCCAACATTTTCTATAAGGGGTCCACTTGTGCTTTGGAGCTGCTTCAATTTTTGTCCTCGATGTTTTTCGTAACAAGTCCACTTAAGTTTTAGATTTGTTTCAATTTTTGGCTCATACTTTAAAATGAGGTCCCCGTATGAATGAAATGTATAAATATAACACATACATTATGTTGGGGTTCATAGAAATTGGTGACATCATTTAAGCTCAGAATCCACGTCCAAGAGAAGCAATTACTTGAAAAAATCAAGGAAATTTTTTTAATACAATATACAGGCATTTCTCTCTTTTGCGTTTCATAGAATGCATCCCGTAAGCTAAAAACACGGTGGGTTACATTTAAATTATTATTATTACTATTACATTTATATTTCTTCGCTTATACACATGTATGCACGAAAATCGCTCTCTACTCTTTAATTTCTTCTCACCCTTTCCTCTACTCTGTTCTCTCTCTCACTTCTCTCTTCCTCTCCTACGTACATATCCCAACACCCCATCGCCCTCTTCTTAAATAAGAAAAGGGAAAGGCAGTTGGGGCAAGCATGCAACACCAGGTGGCACGGTGGACCCCACTAGGTATTGCCCCTGCTAACCGTGTGAGCATATGTGCCCAACAAAACCCACCTAGTAAATGGCCACAAGTCAGCGTCCGCACCTCTTTATCTATACTTCTATATGTTCGATCCCATCATTTTTCTTAGGACCAAGCATTGAATCATTCACAATAAAAACCAGTTCGCATTGCACAATACACACAAGCTTTCCATAAGAACAAATGGTTTCAAAATCCCCACAAATTGCATCAAAACATGCCCATAAACGTTTCTAAATAATCATCCCTTATAATAAATGAATAGAGAGGTTTCTATTTGCTTGAGGTTGGACAATTCATTTAAATTGTCAAAAAATCACATTCAATCTTTATTTCCTCTACAAAATTGCATTTCATTCAAAAACAACTAACCCAACCAAGGATCCTTTCTCTTGCTCTGGTGGTAGACTTTCAGAAGTTTCGACACCCGGTCAAGGGTTCGAATATCCATAGGTGGTGGTGTGTGTGTGAAAAAAATAATAATGATAATAACTAACCCATCCAAACACATACACACACCATCAAACTAGGCTGCACTTTCCTCGATCGGTCTTCTCGTGACCCGAATGTAGCAAAAGACCACTGTAAGCGCCATCGTCGCAAGCGCACCAAGAACCACATATCCCCCAACAACAGGCTTACAACATGGATGATGATGACCACCGAAACGCCGGCTTGTAAGTGCTTCTGTAACTTCCCGCTCTCGACTAGTTGGTGAACTTGACTTAGAGGGTCCCAACATGGTCTGAACCATTGGGTCAGGTTCGGGTTCCTTGGGCATGGCTAGAGCCGTGAAAATATGAGCCAACATCAAGCAAAGGAAAAAAAGATTAGACACAGGCATGTCTGATGAAATGCTTTGAATGAGGAGAAAACCATAGTCTTGTTATCTTAATATAGGGTTGAAATCTATTGACTTGATGATTTTGGTAAGCCCACGTGTGTAGAGTTCTGCCCATCTATATGAAAATATATGAGCCAATGTGTAACATGTGTACGAGATCCTAACTTTCCATCACATAGACCACGCGGATTAGATAAGCCAGATAAAAATCAAGTTCTGTCATTACTCAGGTGGGCCACAACTTATAAAACTAACGGACGGCTAAAACCTTTTTGGTTAGCCATCCATTTATTTTGTATAATGTGGTCCACATGAAGATTGAAATGGACTGATTTTTAGGACAGAATATCTAGACATTGCGCCCCAATTGATGAAAAGATCAGATCTTCAACATGTCTCAGTTATTGGCACGTGTGTCTGTACGTAGATTGGCAAGGCTGGGCGCGCGCGTGCGTTAGCAAATCTATCGCTGTCACTCTTCTTTTCTTTTTTTTTCCATCGTGAGTTGTGACTCCCTTCCGCGGACGATGGAAAGCGTTTCCGTCGTTCAGTGCTCACGTGGATCACAATTCACATCCATCAAGGCACAGATCGAAGGACGGGTGTCACATGAAGTTCCTGCGCTCGGAAGCTAGTGGGGTCCACCGTGATATATGTGACAAATCCACCACATCCATCCGTTTTTACAGCCCATTTTAGGACATGAGACCAAAAATGAGTTAGATCCAAGACTCAAGTAGGCCAAACTAGAGAAAACAATGGATAAAGAAATGCTTACCGTTGAAACTATCGTAGCGTCCAAATTAATGGTTATATGCCATCCAAACCGTTTATTAGGTCAATACAATAGGGATTAACTGAAATCACAAAAAACTTAGCATGATTCAAAACTTGCGGCCCGAAGAATGTTTCAATAGTGACCATTCAATCCCCACTGCTCACTATCATGTGGCCCACTTTAGACTTGGATCCTCCTAATTTTTGGTATGACGTCCTAAAATATGCTGGAAAAACGGATGGATGGGGTGGATTTCTCACAGACGTCACGGTAGGCCCCACCTAGCTTCCTATCGCAGGAACTTCCTCATACACCCTGCCCCGGCATTCCCTGTCCCACATCATCTGTACACGTGGCATACATTCATGTTAATCCAGATCAGATCATCCACACTGTAGATGGGCCATGGTCCATGAATACACTAAAAAACGATATCAAGGGTTAGACTGTACCCACTGAGAATTGAACCGCAGACAACTTCCCTTGGCAGCCGTCTATATATAGAGACCAATCTGATGGCCAGTCTCATCTGATTGGTCGTAGTTTTAGAATATACACTGTAAATACTGTATCTGATAACTTGGACGGCCTGGATGGAAGTATAGATGTGCCAAGTATAGGAAGGATGCATTATTGAGTATGATATAACGTACTCCAGCCGTCTATCTTCCACGATCAGATGGACGGTTGGTCAACAATCTCTTTCTAGGGTCGTTAGTTTTCGGAAAACTTTATTTACTCTGACGTTCTGACCAGACTTCAAATGTCTTCTTTTGAACGTAGGCTCGACTGGACGCGGTCTGGCTAGCGAGGCTGCCACTAGCCAGGTGGCAATTGGTAGGTACTCTGTGGGCCCGCCATGATGTACGTGTTTTATCTACACAGTCCATTTATTTTTCCCGATCATTTTAGGCTTAAAAACAAAAATGAGGCAGATCTAAATCACAGGTGGACCACACCACAGGAAAATAGTAGTGATTTAAATTTCCACCATTAAAAATCTCCTAAGGCCCACAGTAATGTTTATTTAACATCCAACCTGTTGATTAGGTCATACAGACCTCGATGAATGGGAAAAAACCAATATCAGCTTGATCTAAAACTTTTATGGACCCCATGAAGTTTTTAATATTATGCATTCAATCAACACTTTCGTATGATGTAGCTCACTTGAGATTTCGATCTATCTAATTTTTTGAATCATAACTTAAAATGGTCTTTAAAAATAGATGGACGAAATGGATGAAACACATACATCATGGTGGACCCAAGGAGCAACGATCATTAGCCACCTGGCTTGTGGCAGTGTTGCGAGCCAATCCGCGTCCCGGCTCTACATTCAATGCTTTTCCTTCTCGAGCTCCAAGGGAGCGGACTAGGTGTATGCATGTATTCTACATTACAGTGGCACTAGGAAGTTTTTAATAGTATGTCCTTCAATCACCTCTGTCTCCTATGGTATGGCCCACCTGAGTTTTGGATCTCTTCACTTTTTTTGGCTTACATGCTAAAATGACCTTGAAAAAACAGATGAACGGCGTGAATGTAGAATACACACATTAAGGTAGCCCCCACAACAAGGGTTGCACCTTATTAGGTGAGGCAACCTTGCTGGTGAGGCCCGAGCTACACAAGTCGAAGAATGAGTTCGAGTCGAGCTTGGTACAACTCGACCTGGGTCAGCCAGTAGCTAACACCAGCTCGAATCCGGCTTGGCTTGTTTGGCTAGCTTGACTCGGTTCATTTAATAGATTGGGTCAGTTCGGGTTAAGTTTGATATTGTGCAATATTTTTTCAAACAAATAAAATGCATCTTCAATTTTTAACCGAATGCAAAATAGTAACAACTTTTTATAGATATTTCATCAAATATTCAACAAGTAAAATTAAAATCAAGATATGAGGGCAAGTTTATAATGTAATTTTTTTTTGTAGTGATCTGTTTTGTATCCATTCCTTCCTCACTACCAAGTGATCTCACGAAAAATGTATGCATCATGAAACAACACTTCGTTGAGTCATTTCATCAAACACTCGCTTGAGCAGCATCAATATCAAAATAACCGAGTCATCGAGTTGATCTAATCCGAGTTGATTTGAGTTGAGGTTCAATCTGAGTCGAGTCGAGCTCCAACAAGCTTGAACTTGGCTTGAAATTTTTTCAGGCTCGAAAAACCAACTCGACGGTCCGAATCCAATTTCAAACCGAGGCAAGTCAAGTCAAGCGAGCTAACTCGACTTATGTATAGCTCTACATGTTGCGTACTATTAAGTTAAATAGGTGTTGTATTTTGTTTTTTAATAAAATAAAATATGAAAAATAAAAATATTTTTAAAACAAAGGTTTTCAAAATAGTTTATTTAAAAATTAAAAAAAAAAATCATTTTTCTTGTCCCACATTACTTGGGGGAGGGAAAGAAAAGATAATATAAGTGGGGGCGTGGTGAACCTTACTAATTGGGTAAATCTGAGGGAGCATGGAGGCATATGTGCTCCGGATAACACTGGAGCACATGCATGGGCAAATAATGTGGCTGTAATGGCATTAGTTAACGTACTTTGTACTTCACACATGCGCATTATGTATCCCTCGTGAGACGGTGTGAAAGTAGGAAAAGGCTGTCAAGTGCGACTGAAAGCCTTCTATCTAAGGTTGAATTTTTTTACTGATACAGATATTACCATGGTGCATAAAACGGTCATAACTATGAAAAATTTGTTGTATTAAACAGCAACCATGCAACGGTTATGACTATGAGCCGAGTCACAACTCATGGTCCCAGGTACCTGTATAAGCAAGGCTTGTTGGAATCATTTCAACTACAACAAAAGCAAACACGTCTCCTCTTCTCTCTAGCTTTAAACACATCTCCTTATGGCTCAGCACATGAGTGAATAAACTGGACATACCACTTAGTGAGTTAACTCAGCATCTAACTCAGTGAGTCAAATCAGAACCCTGACTCAATGAGCTTATAAACGCGATGAGAACTTTTTCTATTCTTTCCTATTAAATTAAAACTAAAGGTCACAATCTGCTAGATAAACTGTGTTGAACAAGTTCCTACAAGGATTTTTTTCGTGATTGCTGCACCCAAACCCTATTAGTCTTGTTGTATCCTAGATAATGTTTGCCAGGGTAGGTCGTTAGCGATCTTAGATAAGAGGGGGCAAATAACACTTTAAAGATAACGTATCCAATATATGCTTCAGCCTCGTTGTTATCAAATTATAATTTAATTATTTTTTTAAATTTTAAATTATAAAATATTCCAACAATGGATGGTCCCACCGGTTAAGAAAGGCTTATATTTAATCAAATGCGTGCGATTAAGATAGTACGAGTGTGGTCCTTACTCATATATAGTGGTAGACTCACAAGACTTTCAAGGTGATGATAAATGTGTCAGGTAGTCTTAATATAGACACTGTACGTACTGCGTCTGACAATTTGGACGGCCTGGATGGAAGTATAAATGTGCCAGGTATTGGGCGGATGCAATGTTGAGTATGATACAACGTACTCCAGCCGTTTATCTTCGACCATCAGATGGACGGCTGGTAAAAGTAAGAGGTCAACAATCTCTTTTAGAGTCTTTATTTCTACTACCCTTTATGTAGGCTGATGTCTGACCACAGACTTCAAATCTCTTCTTGTTGAATTCATCTTACACGTAGGCTCTACTTCCATCGCATTTCCTTTTCGAGTTCCACATATATCTTATTGTGTGCGTTGACCACATCTTACTAGACATTAGCAAGCTAAACATGGAACATGTAGCATACATGTAGTTCTATCTAGACCATCCAAATCATGTGACCCACTGAGAATGATGCATATCCTGAAAATCAGAGTGATTAGCTAAAATTAACCGTCACTTTCTTACCAGCGAATTCTAACCTCAAATCGATTTCTTTTTAACCGTCCATTCAATGGCCACCATTTAGTTAGTTAGTTAATCAGTGAGGCTTACCATACTTTCTCCACTCGCAGTGGGCCGATGATTTGTGCGGTCTGGATAGGAATATGTACAGCGAATGATTTACCATAATTTAAGATGATGCATTTTGTGAAGGGAAGATATTCGCCTGGGCGAGCCCATATAATGTTCGGGCCTTCAGTTCGGGCCGAAGATGGCCCACTAAATTACATATGATCCTGTTTACGTTGGGCCTCAAAATCTATAAATTGGCCACATGAGGTTTCAAGCATGCATGGTGTGGCCCACCTGATGATCAGCTACATGCAAACTAAATCTAGCACTCAACAGGGGACATAAGTTTTTACAATTAAATTAGTTTAACTATCTTCAGTTAGAATGAGGGCCTAAAGTAGGCCACAACACAAGAAATAGTAGGAAGTCAATGCTTACATTGACAACATAAGAAACAATGGGGAATGGTTTTGGATCAGGCCGATATTTGCAACTTCCTTTCATTCCGGTGAGAATCACCTTATGAATGTGTTGGAAGGGGTGCGGACTATGCCCACCAAGACCTAGCTAAGGACGGATGGTCCTTGCGGAGTTTTATGGAGCCCACTGTAATGTATGTTTTTTGATTCGTGCTGTCTATCAATTTTGATATATCATTTTTAGGTATGAGCTCAAAAGGAAAGCAAATTGAAGTCTTGAGTGGACCACACCACAGGAAGCAGTGGTTACAATATTATAACCACAATGACGCCCACGGTTGATATCCTCCTATGGCCCATCATAATGTTTATTTGCCATCCAACCTGTACATAAGGTCATACAAACACGGAAGAAGGCAAAACATAAATATTAGCTTAATCCAAAACTTCCATGGCCCTAACGATGTTTTCTACAGTAGGTGTTCCATCCCCACTGTTTCCAATGGTGTAGTCCACTTGAGCCTTAGATTGGCCTTCTTCTAAGGCTCATGCCTTAAAATGATCTATCAAAATGGATGGACAGCATGGATAAAACACATACATCAAGGCGGGTACCATAGAGCCCCTACCAGGAGTACTGTTCATCTCTAGCTAGCTTTGGAGGGGGTACTACCCAAGAGTGCGGATCCTCTGCCTCCCGGAGGCAGGAAGTCCCTGCCTCCAGCGTTTTCATTGGCCCACGTCACTGTAAGTGCCACGTCATTAAAATTTAAAATATATTTTAAAAGTACATTTAATAAGATCTATAACGGAGACTAAACGGAAGCGGTTTGCGCACTGAGCACCTCAGTACAGTAGACGTAACGAGTGAAGTTTGTGGAGCCCACCGTTATTGTTATTCGTGCATTGTATCAACTCCATCCATCTCTTTTATCATCTAATTTTAGGGATTTACAACAAAAATTAATCAGATCCAAAGATCAAGTAGACCACACCACCTGAAACAGTATGAATTGAGTTCTACCGTTGAAAAGTTTTTGGGGCCCACGGAAGTTTTATATCAAGATGATATTTGTTTTTTCCATTCATCCATGTCTTTGTGATCTTATGAACGGTTTGGATGAAAAATAAAAATGATTGGGAGCTTAGAAACACTTCAATGGTGAAAATCAATACTTCCATTGTTTCCTTTGGTATGGTCTACTTGAGCTTTCGATATACGTCAGTTTTGGGCTCGACTTCTAAAATGATCTGAAAATATGGATGAACGGCATGGATAAACCACATGAATTTACAGTGGGTCCAATAGAGTTTACTCAGTACGATAAGACCAGTACACAATTCGAATGGAGGCTGCGGATTTCCTGCCAAAGCCTTTTACAGTAAGATCTTGGGCAAGGATTTCGGATGGGCCCACTACGATATTTGTGATAAATCCAATCCGTTCATCCATTTTTAGATATCATTTTAGGACATAATACCAAAACTAAGGTGTATACAAAACTCAAATGGGCCACACAAGAGGAAACAGTGGGGATTTAGCGTCTACCGTTGAAATATTTATATGGCCACAAAAGTTTTGCATCGGTCTAATATTTTGGTGTTTTCACTTCATCCTAGTAAAAATGACCTTATAACAATTTGGATGGCATATAAACATCAAGACGCCTAGGAAGGCTTCAACTGTAGGAATTTCTTTCTCCACTGTTTCATCTTGTATGGCCCAGTTGAGTTTTTGATCATCCTAATTTTGGTTACATGTCTTAAAATGAGCTCTAAAAATGGATGAATGGATTGAAATTCTTATAAACATCATGGTGGACCCCACCATATATCTCAGTGCTGGAACTTCATGCAAAAGGCTTTCCCCGGTGAATCCGCGTCCACGGTTTCCATTGGAAACGGACTAGCTACTCTCCAGCCCCACTCTACTACTATGCCACTCGGGCTATGTGGGCCACCTGATGTATGTGTTTCATCTATGCTGTCCATTTATTTTTCTAGATCATTTTATGGTCTGAGACCAAAAATGAGGTATAACCCAATCTCAAGTGGACCACATTACATGAAATAGTGTTGAATGAACGTTGACCATTAAAAACTTTTGGGGACCATAAAAGTTTTGGATCAAGCTGATCTTTGATTTTTCCCTTCACCTGGGTCTTTATGACCAAACCACAGATTGGATGTCAAATAAACAGTACGGTGGGCCTTAGGAGGACTTTAATGATGGATATCCAATCACCATTGTTTTCCTGTGATGTGGTCCATATGAGATTTATATCCCTCTCACTTTTGGGATCAACTCCTAAAATTATATGTAAAAATAGATTAATGGAATGGATGAAACACATACATCATGGTAGGGAAGTGATGTCACCCATTTATATGGGTCCCACTATGATGTATGTTTTGTATCCACACCGTCCATCCATTTGGAGAGATCATTTTAGGGCATGAGCCAAAGAATGAATCAGATCCAAAACTCGAGTGGACCCCACCACAGAAAAACAGTGGAGAGAGTCACGCCCACCATTTATTACAACTGAATCTAATCCAAACCTCGTCACTTTGTCTACTGAACCCCATCACTTTGAACTGCATCTTTGTCATTTTGTCTATTGAACCCCATCACTTTGTATTGCAACCTCGTCACTTTGTCTAGTAAACCCCGTCACTTTGTACTGCAACCCCGTCACTTTGTCTACTGAACTCCGTCACTTTGTACTGCAACATCGTCACTTTGTCTATTGTGCCCCGTCACTTTTTTGCTACAACCTCGTCACTTTGTCTACTGTACCCCGTCACTTTATGCTGCAATCTCATCACTTTGTCTACTGTACCCCATCACTTTGTACTGAAACCCCCGTCACTTTGTATACTGAACGCCGTCACTTTGTCTAGTGAACCCTATCACTTTGTACTGCAACCCCCGTCACTTCTAGTGAACCCCGTCACTTCTTACTGCAACTGCATCACTTTGTCTACTGAACTCCATCACTTTGTACTGCAATATCGTCACTTTATCTACTGTACCCAGTCACTTTGTGCTGTAACCTCGTCACGAGGTTGTAGTACAAAGTGATGGGGTTCAATAGACAAAGTGGCGGGGTTGTAGTACAAAGTGACGGGGTACAGTAGACAAAGTGACGAAGTTGCAGTACAAAGTGACGAGGTTCAATAGAAAAGTGACAAGGTGCAGTACAAAGTGACGGGGTTCACTAGACAAAGTAATGAGATTGCAGCACACAGTGACGGGGTACAGTAGACAAAGTGACGAGGTTGTAGCATAAAATGACGGGGTACATTAGACAAAGTGACGATGTTGTAGTACAAAGTGATGGAGTTCAGTAGACAAAGTGACGGGGTTGCGGTACAAAGTGACGGGGTTCAGTAAACAAAGTGACGGGGTTTAGTAAACAAAGTGACGGGGTTGCAGTACAAAGTGACGAGGTTACAATACAAAGTGACGGGGTTCACTAAGCAAAGTGACGAGGTTGTAGCACAAAGTAACAGGGTATAGTAGATAATGTGACGATGTTGCAGTACAAAGTGACGGAATTCAGTAGACAAAGTAACGGGGTTGTAGTACAAAGTGACAGGGTTCAGTAAACAAAGTGACGGGGTTGTAGTACAAAGCGACGGGGGTTCACTAGACAAAGTGACGAGGTTGAAAAACAAAGTGACAGGGTTCAGTAGATAAAGTGACGGGGTTGAAGTACAAAGTGACGGGGTTCAGTAGATAAAGTGACGAGGTTTGGATTGGATTCAGTCGTAATAAACGGTGGGTGTGACTCTCTCCGCTATTTTTTGTGGCGGGGTCCACTCGAGTTTTGGATCTGAGTCATTCATTGGCTCATGCCCTAAAATGATCTCTCCAAATGGATGGATAGTGTGGATACAAAATATATATCATAGTGGGACTCATATAAATAGGTGACATCACTTCAATAGCGAGTCTCACTGCTCAATGTGGCACTGAATCCCAAATGGAAATGATAGCGGATTGGCTACTCCCCCCCCACCAGCCCGGTGGTGGTGGTGATCGGTACTTTGTGAGCCCCACCATGATGTATGTGTTTCATCCATTCCGTTAATCTATTTTTACATATAATTTTGGGGTTGATCCCAAAAATGAGAGGGATATAAATCTCATATGGACCACACCACAGGAAAAATGGTGATTGGATATCCATCATTAAAGTCCTCCCAAGGCCCACTGTACTATTTATTTGGCATCCAATCTGTTGGTTTAGTCATGAAGACCCAGATGAAGGAATCCAAAACTTTTATGGCCCCCAAAAAGTTTTTAAGGGTCAACGTTCATTTAACACTATTTCATGTAATGTGGTCCGCTTGAGATTGGGTTATACCTCATTTTTGGTCTCAGACCATAAAATGATCTAGAAAAATAAATGGACAGCATGGATGAAACACATACATCATGGTGGGCCCACATAGCACCGAGTGGCAGGGGAGTAGCCCGTCTGTTTCCAATGGAAACCGTGGATGCGGATTCACCAGGAAAAACCTTTTGCATGAAGTTCCAGCGCTGGGATGTATGGTGGGGTCCACCATGATGTTTATAAGAATTTCAATCCATTCATCCATTTTTAGAGCTCATTTTAAGACATGTAACCAAAAATTAGGATGATAAAAAACTGGGCCATTTAAGATGAAACAGTGGAGAAAGAAATTCCTACAGTTGAAACCTTCTTAGGCGTCTTGATGTTTATATGCCATCCAAACTATTTATTAGGTCATTTTTACTAGGATGAAGTGGAAACACCAAAATATTAGACCGATGCAAAACTTTTGTGGCCATATAAATATTTCAACAGTGGACACTAAATCCCCACTGTTTCCTCTCATGTGGCCCATTTGAGTTTTGTATACACCTTAGTTTTGGTATTATGTCTTAAAATGATATCTAAAAATGGATGAACGGTTGGATTTATCACAAACGTCACAGTGGGCCCATTTGGAATCCTTGCACAGGATCTTACTACAAAAGGCTTTGACAGGAAATCGAATTGCTTACCGAATCTTATCGTACTAAGTAAACTATTTTGGGCCCATTGTGAATTCATGTGGTTTATCCACGCCATCCATCCATTTTTTCAGATCATTTTAGGGGTTGAGCCCAAAACTGAAGTATATCACTTTCTGCTACAACATCGTCACTTTATCTACTATACCCCATCACTTTGTGCTGCAACCTCGTCACTTTGTCTAGTAAACCCCATCACTTTGTACTGCAACCCTGTCACTTTGTCTACTGTACCCCGTCACTTTGTACTGCAACCCTATCACTTTGTCTACTAAACCCCGTCACTTTGTACTGCAATCCCGTCACTTTGTCTATTGTACCCCGTCACTTTGTACTGCAACCCTGTCACTTTGTCTATTGAACCCCGTCACTTTGTACTGCAACCCTCTCACTTTGTCTACTAAACCCCATCACTTTGTCTACTGAATCCTGTCACTTTGTACTGCAACATCATCACTTTGTCTATTGTACTCCGTCACTTTGTACTGCAACTCTGTCACTTTGTCTACTGAACCCCATCACTTTGTACTGTAACCCCGTCACTTTGTCTATTGTAGTACAAAGTGACGGGGTTCAGTAGACAAAGTGACGGGGTTGAAGTACAAAGTGACGGGGTTCAGTAGACAAAGTGACTGGGTTGTAGTACAAAGTGACGGGGTACAGTAGACAAAGTGACGGGGTTGCAGTATAGAGTGACGAAGTTCAGTAGACAAAGTGATAGGGTTGCAGTACAAAGTGACGGGGTTGCAGTACAAAGTGACGGGGTTCACTAGACAAAGTGACGAAGTTGCAGCACAAAGTGACGAGGTATAGTAGACAAAGTGACGAGGTTGTAGCACAAAGTGATGGGATACAGTAGACAAAGTGACGATGTTGCAGTACAAAGTGACGGAGTTCAGTAGACAAAGTAATGAGGTTGCAGTACAAAGTGACAGGGTTCAGTAGATAAAGTGATGGGGCTGCAGTACAAAGTGATGAGGTTCACTAGACAAAGTGACGAAGTTGCAACACTAAGGCCGTGTTTGTTAACTCTGAACTTTTGCACTTAACATAGAATGAAGAAAATTTTTCGTGTTTAGTAGTGTTTGTTAATGTGTTATTAACGCAAAAGACGGAAAGTGCTAAGTGGTTTTTCACTGAATTCTTTCCGTGATAGGAGTCTAGCTTAATGGTGAACGCGGAATGCACTCTGTGATTTTTCATTAAACAAATTTTTTTTGCTTAGTACCCCTTTCAAGTTACTATAAAATGTTTTTCTTTTAAATTGTTTGTGTAATACAAAATCAACCTTTAACCTGTGAAACTTCTTTATGCCCCACCATGATTTATGTATTTGATCCACATCGTCCATCTACTTTTTCAGATAATTTAAGGTGTGATCCAATAAAAGAAGCAGGTCTAATGATTAATTGGACCATAAGGTGGGGATTGAACGTCCACCGTCAAAAACGTCTTGAGAGCTCGAGAAGTTTCAGATCAAGCTGATATTTGTGTTTTCAGTTCATCCATGTATACATGACCTAATGAATAGGTCGGATGGTAAAAAACGTCACAATGGCCCCAAAAAGTTTTTAATGGTCAACGTTCATTCAACACTATTTCATGTAATGTGGTCCACTTGAGATTGGGTTATACCTCATTTTTTGTCTCAGACCATAAAATGATCTAGAAAAATAAATGGACGGCATGGATGAAACACATACATCATGGTGGGCCCACATAGTACCGAGTTGCACGGGAGTAACTAGCCCGTTTCCAATGGAAACCATGGACACAGATTCACCGGGGAAAGCCTTTTGCATGAAGTTCCAGCACTGGGATATATGGTGGGGTCCACCATGATGTTTATAAGAATTTCAATCCATTCATCCATTTTTAGAGCCCATTTTAAGATATGTAACCAAAAATTAGGATGATAAAAAACTCAACTGGGCCATACAAGATGCAACGGTGGAGAAAGAAATTCCTACGGTTGAAGCCTTCCTAGGCGTCTTGATGTTTATATGCCATCCAAATTGTTTATAAGGTCATTTTTACTAGGATGATGTGAAAATACGAAAATATTAGACCGATGCAAAACTTTTGTGGCCATATAAATATTTCAACGGTGGACGCTAAATCCCCTTTTTTCCTCTCGTGTGGCCCATTTGAGTTTTGTATACACCTTAGTTTTGGTATAATGTCCTAAAATGATATCTAAAAATGGATGAACGGGTTGGATTTATCACAAACATCGCAGTGGCCTATCTGAAATCCTTGCCCAGGATCTTACTGTAAAAGGCTTTGGCAGAAATCCGCGTCCCCCGTTCGGATTGTGTACTAGTCTTATCGTAATGAGTAAACTCTGTTGGGCCCTCTGTGAATTCATGTGGTTTATCCACGCCGTCCATCCATTTTTTCAGATCATTTTAGGGGTTGAGCCCAAACTGAAGTATAACAAAAAAGTAGACCATACCAAATGAAACAGTGGAAGTATTGATTTTCACCATTGAAATGTTTCTAAGCCCCCAATGATGTTTATTTTTCATCCAAACTGTTCATATGATCACAAAGACATGGATGAATGGAAAAAACAAATCATCTTGATATAAAACTTCTGTGGGCCCCAACAACTTTTCAACGGTAGAATTCAATTCACACTATTTCAGGTGGTGTGGTCCACTTGATCTTTGAATATGATTAATTTTTGTTGTAAAGCCCTAAAATTAGATGATAAAAGAGCTGGATGGAGTTGATACAATACTGGAATGACGCCGGTGGGCTCCACAGACTTTACTCAGTACGCTTACCCTGCTGAGTTATTCAGCACGCAAACCGCTTCAGTTAACGTCTCCGTTATACCTCCTCTTAAATGTACTCTTTTTTTTATATATTTAAAAACTCAAACGAGGTGGCACTTACAGTGACGTGGGCCAATGAAAACGCTGGAGGCAGGGACTTCCTGCCTCCGGGAGGCAGAGGATCCACACTCACTACCCAATCGGTGTCATGTTAGGGCTCTTGAAAGCTTCAACGGTCAGCATTTAAAACAATCATAAATGAGCCTAAGATGAACTGACGTCGGCAAAAATTAATGAATGTCACGTAAACATCAAGTGAGTCCTAGAGTTTTGTGTTACTGGTCTATCTCTTATTAAAATCAACCTCCGTTCGTCCAACGTGGTCTAGGATGGGATTTTGTCCAATCACCAACCATTTCAATCCAAACACAAGCACATCACAGCTTGAGGGGTAATGGGTAACTCCCACTGTGAATGTATGTGGCTAATCCACACTGTTCATTCAAAATTGAAGCATATATCCAAAGCAAGAGTGGACCCCACCACAGGAAAGTGGGGATAATGGAAAATATCTTGCCATGCCTATGCTAAATAGAATATGGAGTGATGTTTGGGTTTCTTATACTCATTGTATTATATGCATGCTTTCTCTATTCTTCCTCTCTCAATCTTGCATTCTTAGCGGGATCTTCATATTCTCTCTCTTTCTCACATTTCCTCTTGTTGTTCATGTACTGCTACTGATATCACAATATTTGGTAGGCGGAATTTCTTGCGTTTTGTTTTTTCTTTTCATTTTCAGATGTGGTTTTAGGATCTATTTGGCAACACCCACCTGCTGTTTGTTGAAACACCAAATTCCATATGAATGGGCCCCATGGTATGGTGATCTAGACGGTTGAACTGATAGACCCCACTGTAGATGGGGCAACCCCAATCTTTTTGGTCAGTACCCTCCAAAGGTCCTCGTTCTCTTGAAAACAGGCCAAAGAATAAAGGGTTGTTAATCAGGATGGGCTTTGGGTCTAGTCCATCCACATCACAGCTCATCATGCCCGGCAAATGTCAGGCCGGACCACTGACGTGGGAGTTAATTGATACTCTTGTTTCTTGAAATAGGACTACCGGATATTTTTCATTTTTAACCATGAATAAACGTACACTAATCCAATATTCAGATAATCAAATAAGCTTTATTTCCAGTTCATGATACATCAACACTAATTTGGATGGCTTAATTTGAATTAATTCTATGTCATAGTAGTTTCTAAGTAATTTCTAAGCTCATGAACCACTTCTAGAGTTTTTCTCCTAATCTTTACTAATATTTGCCGGGCCCGGGCTGTGGCTACTCATCGGGCCGATGGGCCGATTCAAGCCTAGGTCCAACAAATGAGCCTGAAGGCTCAATACCAAATAGGGTTGTACTTAGGCTGGTGAGGGCGACGAGGCCATCAACAGCTCCGCGCAATAATCTACTTAGGTCCTTGCTTATAGCTCAGTGGTAGACAACTTGCGTTTCAAAACTAAAGCCATAAGCTTGAGTATCCCATGTGATGTCCGTGAGTGCATGTAAAAATTTTAGAAAAATAAAAACACAGGACCTACCATTCCTCATTTTCTTACACATCCAGATCCAGTAAAAAAGTGCACCTAAGTGCAACGAGCTAATAGCAAAATGTTGGCTACCTGATCATCTGCATCTAGGCACATCTCTTCATATAAACTCACATACTTACAAATTTCACTTAAACGCACTTAATTGCAATACACTGTATGTTAGACTTAGTGTACACTGATTTGTATTGGTTCGAGCCTCTACCTCCATTAAAGCATTCATTTCTTTCCATTCTTTGTTACCCAGTACCCACCGGGGTGTCGATGGGCTGGGCTCGCGGCTGAAAAATCAGAAATTTGAACAGGCACAGCCCAAAACAGCTCAAAATCCTGTCTGAGACCTACCCTAGGCCCGGCCCATTGACAGCCTTACTTACCCAAGGAAGGGAGCGGATTAGGTGTGGCCTCACCAAAGACTGTGCAGCCCTTACCGTGGGGCCCACCTTCGTGTATGTATTTGATATTCATGCCGTCTATCCGTTTTTTTTCAGATTGTTTTGGGATCATACTCTAAAATAATCTAGCAAAACGGATGGATGGAGTGAATGTAGAATACACACATCAAGGTGGGCTCCACAATAAGGGCCACATCATCTTGGGTAAAGCCGGGGTGGCACCTAATTCAGGGATGCACGGCCAGGTCAGGTCCACCTTCCCTATAGGGAAGACCTGGGCTCGAGTCCTGCAGTTAATGATTTTAGCGCGGCTTTGGCCTGAAAACCTTAATAATATATGACCCAAAGAAACTTGTCATATGAGGTTGAGCTGTGTGGGCCCCACCATGATGTGTGTCAAAAATCTACCCCATCAGTCAGATGCACCATTCCATAGTGGGCCTAGGGCTTACAAATCAAGTGAATCTGTGACTTTTGTGGGCCACACCACATACAAACGTTGAAAGGGGTTACCCTCCATTAAAAACATTTATAATTTTTTGGGCTCACCGAGATGTGATTCACAAATCTAGCCCATCCATTATGTGTGGCCCACTTGGATGAGGGGTCAGACCAAGTTTCAGAAGTATCCAAATTTTAGGTGGGCCCCACCAATTGCTTTTATATGTTCTAGACATGTCTTCGCATAATTTTAGATGGTATGGCCCACTTGAGTTCCGTATACTTCTGATTTTTGGGATATCCCATTATTTAAAAAGGACCCATCAAATGCACGGTGTTGATGTTTGAAATACATCATGGTGGGGCTCACACAGCTCGACCTCAGGGGAATTCTCATGAGCTCGACTGTATAGAACCTTTTCCATATATATAATGGTTCTATGCGGTCGACCTGTGTGGACCCACTGTGATGCGTGTCAAACATGCATCTACCCCATCAGTCAGATGCACCATTCCATGGTGGGCCTCGGGATTAAAAATCAATTCAATCCATGACTTGCGTGGGCCACACCACATACAAAAGTTGAGACAGGTTACCCATTAAACCATTCATAATCATTAATTGGGCCCACCGAGATGTGGTTCACAAATCCAGCCCATCCATTATGTGTGTCCCACTTGGATGAGGGGTCAAACCAAGTTTCAGATGCATTCAAATTTTAGGTGGGCCCCACCAGGTGCTTTTATATATTTTAGGCATGTCTTCACATGATTTTAGATGGTATGGCCCACCTGAGTTCGGCATACAGCTGATTTTTAGGATATCCTATAATTTAAAGAGGACCCATCAAATTCACGGTGTTAATGTTTGACAAGCATCATGGTGGGGCCCACACAGCTCAAACTCATAGGAAGTTCCCATGAGGTTGACAGCATAGAGCCATTCCACACACATATATATGAGAGAGAGAATATATATACATATATGAGAGAGAGACAGAGAGGGAGGAAGGAATTAGCTTGTTTAAGTGTAAATTTATTTTCATGGGTCATCCTCATTGTATTTATTGATAAAACGAAAATGAGTAGAGTTCAACAACCTTGTGCTTGCTTTCAAATGGCTTAAATTGTTTAAAGGTTCAGCTGGACGTATGAAGATGGTGTTGGGGGCCTTACACAAAACCTTACGATCTACCCCTCCAGAACAAACCAGAATTATGGATAATAAAGCAATGAAACCAATCAATGCATCAATCACACACCACACAAAGAGATTTTTACGTGGAAAACCCTCAAAGAGGTAAAAACCACGGGACCTCGTCCAGATCAACAATCCAGTATGAAGTATAACGCTATAAACTTTTTCACTCATGCAGGAGTGGATAAACAATGAGAGAAATAGAGAAAACGGAGAGATCTAACCGATTACGAGATCATAGAAGCGTTGAGATATAGTTTGCACAGTAGATAACCTCCACGAGGAGAACCTCCCTTCTATAAGCTTCATCTCTCTCTTTTTCTCTCTCTCTCACCTTTGATAGCCCTAAACCCTTTAGCAAATCACTTGTAAAGCTTTAGGAAACCCTCTTGTTGTACCTAGACAACCCTATGAACTCCTATTTATAGTTTTAGGAAACTCCCTTCCGCATCCCAGTTACGAAAGGACTTGCGACACGAAATCCGCGCAAAATCGCGGAATGAATCTCCGTAACCTTGACTGGTCGAACCGAGTCCATGACCAGTCGAGAGCCACCTTCGACTGGTCGAGCACCTCCTTCGACTAGTCGAGCACCCCGGAGAAAAACAGTACACAGTCACCGGACTTTGAGTCGTGCCACGACTCGACTCATACGACTGGTCGAGACCAGCCTTCGACCGATCGAGCGAGGCTCACGACCGGTCAAAAAACCCAGGTTTCTACAAAACCTCCTCCTTTTTGACCTAGGAGGGATCCACCTTCTTCAAGCCAGCCAGGTTTCTACAAACCTCAAACTTGCCCTTGAGCAAAGCCTTGGTCATCATGTCTGACCCATTATCGTCTGTGTAGACCTTCTCAAGCTGTAACACTTTATGTTTCAAAGTATCCCTGATCTAGTGATACCGAATCTCTATGTGCTTTGACTTGGAATGCTGACTTGGATTCTTGCTCAAGTGTATAGCACTCTAACTATCGCAATAGACTACGTGCTCCTCCTGCTTCATGCTAAGTTTTTGTTGGAACCTCTTCATCCAAAGCATCTCTTTACATGCCTCTGTGACTACAATGTATTCGGCATCTGTCGTCAACAATGCTACGACCTTCTGTAGCCTCCTCTGCCAAGAAATCGCTCTCCCTGCAAACGTGAACATGAACTCCGATGTAGACTTCCTGGAGTCTATGTCACCTGCCATATTTGCATCTGTGTAGCCCTCTAACACAGGTTTACCGTCACCATAGCATAGGCTTAACCTGTATGAGCCTCTTTGATACCGCAGTATCCACTTCACCGCTACCCAATGCTCTTTGTCAGGATTGGTAAGATACCGGCTGACAACACCAACCGCATATGCTATGTCTGGGCGTGTACACACCATAACATACATCAAACTTCCTACAGCTGATGCGTAGGGTATCTTCTGCATCTCTTTTACCTCTGCCTTCATCTTGGGACACTGCTTGTCACTCAATCTGAAGTGACCATCCAGTGGAGTACTGACCGGCTTCGCTACATTCACATTGAACCACTCTAGGACTTCTCAATGTACCGCTCTTGTGACAGCCAAAGCTTCCTACTGCTCCTGTCACGGGTTATTTTCATTCCTAAGATCTGTCTAGCCGGGCCCAAGTCTTTCATCGCAAAAGACTTGCCCAACTCTTGTTTCAGCCTGTCGATCTTCTTGATGTCTTTTCCCATGATGAGCATGTCATCAACGTATAAGAGCAGAACTAAGAAATCACCATCTGAGAACTTGCGCGTGAACACACAGTGGTCCGACTCCGTTCTGTCATACCCATGTTTCAAAATAAACGAGTCAAACTTCTTGTACCATTGTCGTGGAGCTTGTTTCAGCCCATACAAGCTCTTCCTCAGCCTACACACCATATGCTCTTTGCTTTTGACTTCGAACCCCTCTGGTTAATGCATGTAGATCTCTTCTTCCAGGTCACCATGAAGAAAGGCAGTTTTAACATCGAACTGCTCTATCTCCAGATCCATGCTAGCTGCCAACCCAAGCAACACCCGTATAGATGTCATCTTCACCACTGGTGAGAACATCTCTTCGAAGTCTATGCCTTTCCTCTGACCGAACCCTTTCACCACAAGTCTGGCATTGAACCTCGTCTGCGAATTCTTCTGCTCAATCTTCTTTTTGAACACCGTTGCTCAAAGCTTTCTTGTCCTTAGGCAGTTTTACCATATCATAGGTGTGGTTCTTATGCAAAGATTTCATCTCCTCTTGCATAGCTTTCAACCACTCCCCTTTATACTCGTCGGCTAGGGCCTCAGAATAATCTCCTAGCTCTCCCCCATCAGTCAGCATAATGTACTCATGTGGCGAGTACCTCTTGGACGGTTGTCTATCCCTAAATGACCTCCTCACCTGTGGCTCAACAGGTGGATCAAGTGGGGGCTGGTCCCCTGGTCCATCTTTTGAAGGAACTCCCTCGTCCTCTGCACCTTGCTGTACTCCCCCGTCATCAGGCACCGCGGGAGGAATAACTGAATCCATGTCCTCTACCTCACCTGAACTAGGTTGGTTCTTCTCTGACTTACCAATGTCTTCTATACACTGATCTTCAAAGAAAACCACATCTTTGCTCCTGACGAGCTTCCTCTCGGTCGGATCTCACAATCTGTAATCGAACTTTTCATCATCGTACCCTAAGAATACACACTGCCTGATCTTCATATCGAGCTTGGACCTCTCGTCCTTTGGTACGTGAACGGATGTCCTGCATCCAAACACCCTGAGATGACTGTACGATGGATCATGTCCAGTCCACACCTTCTCAGGTACTTCTCCATTCAACAGGGCTAATGGAGACCTGTTTATCAAATACACCGTCGTGTGCATTGCTTCTGCCCAGAACGTCTTGGGCAATTTTGCATGAGATAACATGCATCTGATTCTCTCAACAATGGTGTGATTCATTCGCTCAGCTACACCATTATGCTGGGGGGTCTTAAGAACCGTCTGTTCATGCCGTATACCGAGGGACTTGCAGTACTCATGAAAGTCGCCAATGTATTCACCACCATTGTCAGTGCGGATACACTTCAATGATCTACCTGTCTCTCTCTCTCTACCATAGCATGAAATAATTTAAACACACCAAAGACCTCGTCCTTGGATTTCAAAGCATAAACCCAAACCCTCCTAGATGCATCATCTATAAAGTGACAAAATACAATGTTCCACACAAGGTTTTTGTCCTCATAGGACCACAAACATCAGAATAAATCAAATCTAATGTATGCACTTTATTAACATGAGAAACAAATTTAACAAATGAAACTCTATAATATTTCCCTGATAAACAATCAAGACGGATTTTTGAGAGGTATACCTGTCACGTTTGGAAGTAGCCGCTTACTCGCTAGTACCTGAAGCCCTTTTTCACTCATGTGGCCTAGACGCCTGTGTCACATGTTAATAGTCGAATCTTCCACTGTGTTCAACCCACCCTTGCACATACTGACACTTGCCTTGTAAAGGGTACAACACTTCTTCCCTCTGGCCACGATCAACAAACCCTTAATGAGCTTCCATCACCCACCAGCAAACCGGCTTTCATAGCCATCATCGTCTAATCTTCCCGTCGACATCAAGTTGAGGTGAATGTTTGAGATATGCCTCACATCCCTGAGAATCAATGTGTAGCCCACATCGGTCTTCACACAAATATCACTGACTCCCACGATTTTTGATACGCCATAATTTTTCATCTTCATAGTCCCATAGTCACCTGACTTGTAGCTTATGAAGAAGTCTCTGTGTGGAGTCGCATGAAAGAAGCTCCCGAGTCTATCACCCAGTCGGTGTCCTGACTCGTAGCCGTGAGACATACATTATGATCTGCAGAAAGAATAACTACAACGTCGCCGTCTGAAGCGACCGCAGTGGAATCTGATTCATCTTCCTTCCCTTTTCCTTTCTTATCGTTCTTCTTACCGTGACATTTATGCTTGTAGTGGCCCTTCTGTTGAGGGTCAAATATTGCATATCAGACCCAGTAATTACCTGATTTTACATACATGATAATGTTTAATGCCAGATTTTACTCGTGTTTTTATTACAGGATGAAATCAGGAGCGTTAATTGGAAATTAATGTTAAAGGCATGGATTTCATGATCCAAAGTCTCCAGAGCACGGGATGAACTCCAGAGAACCGATAATGAAGATTTCACACGCCTGGGATCTGAGGAAAGCAAGCCAAAGGGGCCTGAAATTGGTGCAAAATGCAAGATCACATGTTTCCCGCCATCCGATCAACTCGAAACTTCATACATGTGATGGGGGCCATGAATTAACCGTACATATTAAATTTCATCTACTGAAGACCTCAGGAAGTGGGCCAACGGACATATCAGCCCATTAAATCTCCAATTTGGGGCCCACCTGATATCTGGAAGTGCTTCAAGTTTAATATCAACCCCTTAAATGAGGTTCTAAAACAGATGGACGGTGAGGATTTCCTACACGGATCATAAGTGGACCCCACTGGCAGTGCCAGTGCACAGTGCACAAGTGCACTTGATGTGCACTGGACCGAACCAAAAGGTCAAAGTCGGCTTTGACCGACTTCTTCCGCAAACGTGTTGCAACGCTGTTTGGAAACAGCGTTCGCACAGCGTTTGATTTCGGACGAGTTGTGGGCCCCACCTATTGTCCAAACGGACAATCCAATCCGTCCATTCTCTCTCTAAGGCCCATGTTACCAAGGTGTAGGTGGCCGTTTTTCGAATAAAAACAGAGATCGGATCTAAACCGTCCAAACGTCGGACGGACGGTGGTGCCAAAATTCAGGTGGACCTCATCAATGGAAAAAGAAAACATGGATTCCTTACCAGAATTTCCTCCTCTATTCAAAGGACGGAGTGGATTTTCCAAAACATCATCAACGTGGGCCCCATCATTTACGCAGCGTCCGCGTTCCGCGGCAGCGAGAACCGGCCGCTGGCCCTTTTTGCGAAAGGCTATGGGCCCCACACGTCGCCTGTCTGGACGATCCGATCCGTCCATCTTGTAGAGGGCCATGAATACTACAAAACCATGCTGATAGTTCACTCCCATGCGTACACACGTACGTGATACGGAGGCCACAAAAGGGCTACCTGGTGACGTTCAAAACTGATCTTTTTGTATTTTCTTCTCTGGGCCGCGTTAATGGACATTCAAAACCACCCATTCCTGACTGAAATTTCGTCCTGAATCCAATGGAAGGGGTGAATTTTTCAGAAAATGCCTCTGTGGGGCCCACCGATCACGGCTGCGAAAATTTGTACTCCGAGTCCTTCTACAACTCTGCCACCGATTCCAGCCATCCAGCAGCTATAAAAGGGGAGTTTTGGACGTGGGAAAGGCATGGAGATCCAAAGAATTCGAGATTCAGAACCAGGGAGGAGCTCCAGATCTACAGCAAGGGAGAGAAGAAAGAGAAGAGAGAGAAGAAAGAAGAGAGAGAAATTGGTTTGATTTTTTTGTCCTTTATGAAATTTTTTTTATCCATTTGTTTAATGGAGTTTATGGGTAACTAATCTCTCAGCTAGGGCTGAGATGAAACCCCTAATTTGAATATCCTTTGTTCCATGTTGATTTACTTTAATTAAGATTGATTTGTTTCTTTCCTTAGTGTGCTTGATTGTTTTAAATTCTATACTTCTCCATCTATGAACTTTTGAGTCTATGGATGGATGTGGTTTGGATGCTTATTCTAGGTGCTTGTATCTGATCATGAACAGGTTCCTGTAGAGGAAGGAACATGGTGCTTTACTGAACTGCATATTCCCTATGCCCAATTTGGACATGGGATATGTTATTCATGGCATTGCTTAAAGGAATTAGACAATCTGTATGCCCGATTAAGGACACAGATTGTGCTTTCTCCATATAAGTTGGATCAATCTAATTTAAGGTGAATTAACAGACAAAACAAAGGTTAGGATAATTAGGGGTGGATTCGAAAGTCCTAGTGATCTCTCTGATTGAATTTTCTTCCTTATTCTCAATAGTTATTTTCCATAGATTTGTGTTAGCAATTTAGTCCTTTATTTGTTGAATTAGTTAAGGAGAATCGTGAACTTGAATTGTGACGACCAGTCCCTGTGGATTCGACCTCGGTCTTACCGAGTTTATTACTACATCACAACCCTATACTTGGGGAGTGAACACCTTCTTGCCACAATTCCAGCAATCAACATTTTTTCTTTTACTCGACTTGCCTCTTGATTTATCTCGGGCCTTCCTGCCCTTCCTGTTATTTCCTCTCCCCCATTCTTGTGTTACAAGGGCCTCTTGCTGAGTAGACCCCTAAGACTTCCTCCTTGTCTCTTCGTTGAAGAACAACTAGTTACCTGTTTCATGGATATCTTTTTCGTTTGGCGCGGAGTTACTTAGAAATACCACCAATGTCTCCCAACTGTCAGGCAATGAACTAAGCAATAGTAAAGCCTGCAATTCATCATTCAGAACCATCTTCATAGAGGGAAGTTTGTTCACTATATTGCTGACCTCATTCATGTGCTCAGCCACAGAACCACACATCCTTGAACTTGAGATTCACAAGTCGCCTTATCAGAAATTTTTTATTACCGGCTGTCTTCTTCTCATACAACCCTTGTAATTTCAGTCATAGGCTAGCGGCTGAGATTTCCGTAGACACATGGTAAAACACTTAATCATCCAACCATTATCTAACAAACCCCACCGCCTTTCGGTCTATCTTCTTCCAATCATCATCAGTCATATCCTTGAATTTTGCTGATATGCCTAAAATTGGAGAATATAGGTCCTTGCAGTAAAGCAAGTCCTCCATCTTAGCCTTCCATATGGTCCAGTTAGAACCATTGAGGCTGATCATCCTTGATAAGCCACCTTCCATAATTCAAAACCGATCCTACTCGTTCAATGAACTTAGCTCTGATACCACTTTGTTGGGGGTCTTGCACAAAACCTTAGGATCTAGCCCTCCAGAACAAACCAAAATTATGGATAATAAAGCAATGAAAACAATCAATGCATCAATCACACACCACACAAGAGATTTTTACGTGGAAAACCCTTAAAGAGGTAAAAACCACGGGACCTCGTCCAGATCAACAATCCAGTATGAAGTAGAACGTTACAAACTTCTTCACTCACGCAGGAGTGGATAAACAATGAGAGAAATAGAGAAAACGGAGAGATCTAACCGATTACGAGGACATAGAAGCGTTGAGATATAGTTTGCACAGTAGATAACCTCCACGAGCAGAACCTCTGTTCTATAAGCTTCCTGTCTCTCTTTCTCTCTCTCTCTCACCTTTGATAGCCCTAAACCCTTTAGCAAATCACTTGTAAAGCTTTAGGAAACCCTCTTGTCGTACCTAGAAAACCCTAGGAACTCCTATTTATAGTTTTAAGAAACTCCCTTCCGCATCCTAGTTACGAAAGGACTTTCGACACGAAATCGCGTAAAATCGTGG
Organism: Magnolia officinalis; assembly: GCA_021015155.1. Classification (NCBI taxonomy): domain Eukaryota; kingdom Viridiplantae; phylum Streptophyta; class Magnoliopsida; order Magnoliales; family Magnoliaceae; genus Magnolia; species Magnolia officinalis. The sequence continues at coordinate 5,090,945 of JAJHSJ010000002.1, forward strand.
AACGAATCTGCGTAACCTCGACTGGTCGAACCGAGTCCACGACCGGTCGAGAGCCACCTTCAACCGGTCGAGCACCTCCTTCGACTGGTCGAGCACCCCGAAGAAAAACAGTCCACAGTCGCTGGACTTTGAGTCATGCCACGACTCAACTCCTATGACTGGTCGAGACCAGCCTTCGACCGGTCGAGCGAGGCTCACGACCAGTCATCGACGGGTCAAAAAACCCATCAAATGGTGCAATTATGGTGGTCTATATTCTAGCATTTTGGATGGTCCAAATTGATGCCCATAGATATTTGGGTCAAGGCCAAGTAAAATCAATATTTTGAATAAGCTGGCCCAACGAATTAAAAATCCAAGTATTAATCAATAACATGCTCTAGATGGTGGCGATTCATCCATGGGTTGCCACCGGTTGTAGCCTTGTGTGACTTGTTTGAGTTGACCCGGAGTTTGTAGAGTCCGATCTGGTTCGGTACCACAAGTTACCCTCCTTGATATCCTATGAGTTGACCCAACTTGACTAAGGGACGAGTCGTTTCAAGTCACCGAGTTAGAAAACCATGGATTTATCCACTGACATGTATGAACTCATGTGCACACATGGACATCCATGTGCCATATAAGCCATTGTCTGGTTATGGAAGAACCATCAAAACCATCTAACCTCTCTTACTGCTTACTTAATCTGGATCCTCCGATTTTACAAACAAAACTTTCATGTTTATAGCAATGTGATTGAGCTACATTATTATAAAGGGCATAGCAATGTTTTTCTTTTTTTCTTTTTTTCTTTTTCTTTTTTTACACGCACGAACACCCCACACACTCACGCTAGCTGAAACTCCTGAGAGTCTACCACCCGAGCAAAAGTAAGGACTCAGGGAGTAGCAATGTTGTTCTGCATTTAATGCAGCAATGCTGGCAATGTCATGCCGTGCACTGATCATAACGAAGGAAAATAAAAAATCTCTATTTGTAGCAAGCAGAGAATCAGGATTCATATTTACCATATGTTTTGACCAGCTGAATGAATGGACCTATTTGATTAGTATTAGTTTTGGCTACGTTCTTTACAAAGCAAGACCTAAGTTTTCAGTTGCCAAGGCTAACGAACAATGTGCCATGCTTATGGTAGATGAGTTATCCCTCCTCGACTAAGCATGCAAACCTGACGCCATGATCCATCCGTGGAAATGACCATGTAAGTCTTATTCAATGTTATTAAATTGCCTAAGTGATTGCTTATGCAATTCCACAATCACATAAGTGATCATACAACATTTTTTAATTAAAAAATACTTTTTTTTCAAAAAAAATCTGGTTTGTTTTTCCATGAAGACTTCAATACTCCATCAATTTTCAAATTAGTTTATGAATATTAGTAAGTATATTACTGTGCTATCTAAGCTATTAACTAAAAATTAACAACAATTTATTAATAAAAATTAATACATTTATTGATAAATAAAATCTACAAAGTACAAATACTAATATACTAATTATAATACTACATGTATTGTTCTCTCCCATTGTGGTACATCATCACCATCACCATCGTCGTCGTGGTCATAGTTCTTTTTATTTAACGTACACTTAAATTTCTTATGTTTCTTCGTCATCTATCCACGTAAGTTGCTCATTTACGTCTAATGATCGAGTATCTTCTTCATATACATCTTCAATTTTAATATTATCATCATCTTTTCCTTGACTACTCTGCGTAGGCCTGCTAATGCTTGCCCCTCCAGCTTCTCTTTTTCACTATTGAGATTGAAAACCTTTGCTGGGTGTCGATTTATAAGCAATGTCTTCGACTTAGGCCCGTATTAGGGACTTGTCAACAAAGAGTGAATCATCTGTCTCCACAAGTCACTCATTATGTGCCTCTAAATCATCTAGGTTGTAGTATCATAGAATTCAAGCTTTTCTCACCTAGCTTAGAATCTTTCTCGCACTTCTGGTTATATTAGGTGAAGACTAGGTCGTTGAGTTTATTTTGTTCGAGGTGATTTTTTCCATGTGAATTTGCATGTCATTAACATTTAGAATATGTAATATTAGTAATTTAGCATTGAAATTTAAAAGTAATTGAACTTTAAATTGTAATTTGTGTAGACATTGGAGACACACACATTTTTATTTTTACTTTCTTTTGGACCGTTCATCACCTAGTCCTAAGTATCAATACATCTACACACAATGTGCATAAGTTTTTTTTATAATTATTATTTATCTTCCCTACCTATAACCTTTTTTTTTTTTTTTTTTGGTACGGCCCACCTAATCATCGGCTCCATTTCATTTTTGAAATCTTGTCTACCGCTTGATGATCGAAGTAGATCATTCTCCTAACTCTTATAGTGGACCCTACCCTGCCTCCATCAAGCAGCCCACGCCCATAAATTTTTATAAAATAAAGTAAAGACAAACAAATGATTTATTTATTTTTATTTGAATTTGAGAGAGATAATCAAATCTCTCTCTCTCTCTCTCTCTCTCTCTCTCATCTCTCTCTCTCTCTCTCTCTCTCGTATTCTCAACCTCTCTCTCTCTCGTAACTCTCAACCTCCCACAACTCCGCCTTCTTAAGAATGGAACAATCAAATTTTTTTTTTTTTTTTTTGTGATTAGGGCAGTGGGCCCCAGCATAGTGTATATGTTATATATTCACCGTCCAAAATGTTTGGAAGGCTATGTAAGGTGTGATGAAATCTTATGATAGATCTGAGATCTGTGTGGTCCCTACCAAGTAAAATAATTAGATTATATGTTGGGTTCTTTTAATCATTGTGAACCCCACATATTTTGTTTGAGACCAAGATTAATCATTTGGACAATTAAAATTAACACAGAACTTATAGTACTGGACCCAGTAATAAATAGAAGAAAAAAAAATCATTCAACATTGAAAGAGTTCCCACATTGAAAGTTGGGTATCACTTTGGGTTTTGGGATTGTGGATACCACCATATTGATGTATGGGTCAGATCCACACCAATGGTCATCCGTTATTAGGGCTTAAACCCATAAATAAACTCAATCCAAATATCAAATGGGTCACGATTGCTGTTTCAGCATGTAACGTTATAAAACTCATGAACTAAAAAACAAAGCGAAAGAAAAGTTGAAAAGATCATTTTGACATTGTTCTTTTCAATTTGACAATTGAGACAAAAATACTTTTTACCCATGCTTTTAATCCTATTTACACTTATGCCATCATCACTTTATAAGTATGATTTTCAACTTTTTTTATACTAATTCCATAATCACTTTATAAGCATGACCCTTGCTAAGAGTCCAATTAAATCATGTTTATTGTCATAAATTAAATTATACTTTAAATAATAATACTCGGGTTATGTTTAAACTAAGTGAAAGTTTAGTCACTTTATGTACCAAACATAACTTTTACATATATGCCGACTATTTATATGGTGCAGGTAATTACACTTTGTGATCATATGGACATTAAATACATTTGTTTGTAGAGATAGGTGAGTGATCCCAACATGTTTCATATTCGATCTAGTTGGTGTATTGACATCAACAAATTATGTGGGTCCCACTGTGAGGTATGTATTATATACCAACTGTCCTTCATTTGGAGAGCCAATCCTAAGGCTTCAATCGAAAAAATAATACAGATTCAAAGATCAAGTGGACCACACTGCAAAAAGTTGTGGGAGATTGAACGTCTACCATTGAAACCCTTTTGAGGGTCACCAAAAGTTTTGGATCAATATTATATGTTTTTTCCTTCTTCATCCAAGTTTGTGTGACCTTTATGAAAATATTGGATGGAATATAAACGCTATGGCGGGCCCTACAAATGTTTTAACTATGAGAATCATTGTCCTCACTGCTATTTCTGATGTGGTCCACTCAAGATTTGGATACTAATAGATTTTGGTATCATGCTCTAAAATGATCTCACAAAATGGTTGAATAGTGTTGATATAACAAATACAGTCATTTTGGGCCCATGTCATTTTGATATCCTTTGAACCGTTGTGACAACGGTCCACTATTTCTAGTGCGCAAGAATGTTATGTGGGGTGGCCCGCAGAGGTGTTTGTGAGAAATTTACTTGTCCATCCGTCTTGAGTATTCATTTTAGGAAATGAGAAAAAAAATGAGGTGCATCCAAAACTCAAGTGGTCACACTATGTGAAAATTTGGGGAAAGAAATTCCTACAATTGAAACCTTCCTAGGCTCCACCTTAATGTTTATACGCCATCCAAAACTTTTATGATGTCATTTCCCACGGGGATGAAGCCAAAATACCACCAAAAATTACTAGACACAAAAATTTTATATCCCCAAGAGTATCTCAACAATGTACACCTGAATCCTCTCGTGTGACCCACTCAAGTTTTTGGATACAAATCGTTTTTGGTCTCATGTCTAGAATGAGTTCTCAAAGAGGATTAACGGGTTAGATTCTCAAAAACATCTCGTTGGCCCCCAAAACTTCCTACCAAAGGCTCTCCCAGAAATCCTCGTCCTGGCACAAACTACACACTAGCTATATAGCTGGTGTATCGACATCAACAGTTCTATGGGTCCATCATGAGTTATTTGTTATATCCAAATTGTCCATCCGTTTTTTGATCTCGTCTTAAGGCTTGTTCCGAAAAATAAGACAGATATAAAGATCATTGGACCCACACTGCAAATAGCAGTGGGGATTGAACGTTTGCCATTGAAAACCCTTTTGGGTCACAGAGGTTTCAGATCAATATGAAATTTGTTTTAACTCTTCATTCATGTATTTTAACCTTATTAACAGATTGTATAAAAA
>JAJHSJ010000002.1:5095852-5148284 GCA_021015155.1 Magnolia officinalis
TCTACCTCATTTTTTGAAAGTTTTTCCTTAAATGAGCTAGTAAAATTGATGGATGACATGATGCACACACATACATCGAGGTGGGCCATGGTCAGGGCTTCACCCACAAGCTGTTACCCCTGCCTCACCTAATCCGCCCAATGGGAGGGGAATAGCTAGAGATCCACGACTAGTATGTGATTTGAACATGGCTCGGGTTTTCTCTTACAAGTGATCCCATAGACCAGTAATATGCCGAATTGAGATCCTAGCCACTGATTTGCACCTATTCTATGTGGACTGTTCCCGTACTTCTCATTTCAGCGTATGAGAGATCAGCGTCATCCTATCCAGGAGATATTTTCAGGCATTACGAATCCATAGTGGGACCCATCACCCCAATGATTTTCGATCACTGAACGACAGATATTAATTGACAGAAGTCAACACACCCAAGTACAACATGCAAATCCTCATCAGCCCGTGGATATCGTACAATTCACACCTCAAATAAGACTATAATATCATGCTCCAGCTTTCAAGTCACATGGCACGATCTGGCGCAAGATTCCCTCCCATTTTTATATTTTTTTTTAGCCATTGAAAGGGCCATGGATTAGGGGAACGGATTGGCTACTCACCCTGACACCAGCCAATGGCTGATGGTCGGTGCTCTGTGAGCCCCACCATGATGCATGTGTTTCATCCATGCCGTCCATCTATTTACAGAAACTAGGTTCATCCGTAATGTGGTCCACATTACAGGAAAATTGTGTGAATGAGCATCGACATTAAAAAAAATTTTGGTGACGTAAAAGTTTTGGATCAAGCTGATTTTTGTTTTTTTCCCTTCATCTGGGCCTGTATGACCAAACAACAGATCAAATAAACATTACAGTGGACCTTAGATGATTTTAATGGTGGATATCCAATCACTATTGTTTTCATGCGGTGTGGACCACCTGAGATTTATATACCTCTAATTTTTGGGATAAAGCACTAAAATAATATTTAAAAATGGATGACTGGAACGGATGAAACACATACACATAAGTAGGGGCCCGCAGAGCACCGAACATCAGCCACGGGGCTGGCGGTAGGGGGGAGTAGCCAACCGTTTCCATAGATTAGACGGGTAGTAGGACCGTCAAATCTTTTCGAATGCGAGTTTCCGTAAACCCGTACACCTGCTTCAGGAGCCCCTCGAACCCCTGTGATGTCCATATGACATCCCCACCGTCCAAATACTTATGACATTTCATGTTAAGCTGTGTGCCCAAAAAGGAATCAGATCTAAAATTCAAGTGGGCCACGCATAGGGACAGAAGGGAAGGAATCGCTCAGCATTGGAACCTTCCAGGGGCTCACCTTTAATGTTTACGTGCCATCCAATTAGTTCATAAGGTGATTTTCCACCCAGATGAAGTCAAAACAACAAATAGATCCTTGTCCAAAACTTCTGTGGCCCTAAAAGGTTTCAATTGTGAGAATTCAATCCCCACGGTCCACAACTTTCTATGGCCATCAAAAGGTGTCAACGGTGGGAATTCAATCTCCATGGTTCCTTGTCACGTGGGCCACTCGAGTTATTGATCTGCTGCTAACTCCTTCGAAAAGGTGTCGCAGAAACTCATTTTACAAAGCCTGTGCCTCGCAGTGAGCGGCGTTATCCATGTACAGCCGTAGCATGTGAGCTTTCACATATAATCCTTTTCTTTTCTGACAATCGTGTCTGTATGCAGATATCCAACGCGTGAAATTATTTGGTCTACATCATAATAATCGCCTGGTGCAAAAATCAAGAAGCGGATTGGCTGGTGTACCACCCACCACCAACCTAGTTGGTGTGGTACGAGTCGTGCGAAGACGAAAGCTGACGATCCTCGAGCTCCGAGTTGTATAAACGGTTCAAAGGAGATCAAATTTACATGGGACCCACAACGATGTATTTATCATATCTACACCGTTCATCCATTTGGCTAGATCATTTTAGATCTTGATACAAAAAAAAGAGTAATTTCCTAGTTCAATTAGACCACACCACAAATAGAAGTGGGACAATGGTGTCACCGTTAAAACATTCGTAAGGCCCACCGCAAACGTTTACTTTCCATCTAATCTGTTCATAAGGTCACACATTGCAAAAAAAACAAATATCATCAAAATTTCTGTGACCCCAAGAGGGTTTCAATGGCAAGCGTTCAATCCTTTTTTTGGATATAACTGATACCTCATGATGGGACCCACAGAACTTGGTGACGTCAACACACAAACCAGTGGTGTGTGGTACACCAGCCAATCCGCTTCCACAAAATCGGGCAGATCTGCGCTGTACATAGTCGTAAAATCAATGGACAATCGGTGTTATGTCTCATCGTGCTGGTGTGGCCCATGCAATAAGTGGGTCAGCCTCATTTTTGTATCAGCATATAATTATGTTGTGGTCCACCTTTTTCACGGACTGGATGTAATGTGTGTGTGTGAGTGAGAGAAAGAGAGAGAGAGAGAGAGCTGACAAATGTGAGTGACTTGATGAAAGTGTCCGTCGGGTGATGATCCGGAAGCTTGCCCTCCACCCCTAAAGACAGCAGCACATCGAAGAAATCTCGATGTCGATCGTTGTTTTCGCTAGGACCCATCTTGCGACGATGCTCATTCGTCCATCTCTCCGTGATCGAATCCATTTCATGGGCGATCTTCTTCAATGCCTTTTCGTAACCTTGAAAGTCAAACCACCTAAGAAACGGTAGCGCATCTCCCATATCAGGCACACCTACGGTCCATGTGATGCGGAACCCACGAAACCCCGAGGGATAAATTTTCACCCTGATCTAAATTTCTGGTGGGCCATAAAATAAGAAATGCAAATCAGGGGAGGAAACTATTTTCATTTTTCATGGCCCAACGAAGTTTTGATCAAAGTAAAAATTGGGCCTGGGCAGTTTCATGAGATGCTGCTTCACATGGACTGTCCAGATTTTAGTGTGATATCACATATGATGAGTTCTCAAAACGATTTGCACTAGTTCCGTGAGAATTGGTGGCAGCTGAGGATTATATATATATATATATATATATATATATATATATATATATATATATATATATATTCTACTCACATTTCTCTCTCTTCCTAAATAGACACTTGGAAATGATGACCAATCAAGCTGCATAAAATGGCATATTCGGAGGACACTTGGAATTCTACACTAGTGTATAAAATTTTACAAGACCTCTATGTAATTCTGCAGCGGGTTTTCCCAACATACTTATAATTACTGGTTTTTTTTTTTTTTTTTTTTTTTTTTTTTTTTTTTTTTTTTTTTTTGTACTATTCTGCACTTTCTAAAAATTTCAAGGGTTTTAGGCATAAATTTTATATTTGAACTATTGCATTACATATTTATTACTGTTTAGAATTCGAAGAATTGGATTGTGATGATTTGAATATTCTAAAATTGTGAAAGATTTGTACATTACATATACTATACACTAAACGAGAAGATCGATCGATCATGTGATGTTTATATTGTTTCAAATCATGCAATCTTATTTATGAGATTTTATATACTCTCTCAAATCATACATTCCCATCATGCATCATTGGTATCGTGATTAGAACCAAAAAAAAGAAGAAAAAGAGTAGGGTGAATGCATCTCTTAGTTTGAAAGTCACTAGATTAAATAGGTGGGGTGATTAAGTCACTTAGGTTGAAAGTTTTTAAAAGCATAACTAGGTGGGGCGATCAGAATCCCGTGATTAAAAGTCACAAAAACCCAATTAGTAGCTTTTGAATTTCATTGATACATAGATCCATCTTACATTCCATAATTAAGTCTACCAGACATGCATTACAATGCATTAATACACACACGAAAAGATGATATAAACACTGAGATGTATGGCAATAATACTCCCATCAATTTACTCATATAGTTTAAGAGGGAGCCTGGGCTTAATGAGAAGTTGGAGTGGGTCTTTCTTAGGAAGGCTGAAGGCAAAGCCCTCAGTCATGTCCACTGGACCATCCATTGGTGTGGCCCAATCAAAGCCGTGCAACAAGCGGGCCAGCGCAAGTTGCATTACCTGAAGGGCCAACGAGATTCCCACACAAGATCTTCGGCCAGACCCGAATGGGATCAGCTCAAAGTTCTGTCCCCAGACATCGACATCCACGTGGCTTCCCAGGAACCTTTCTGGACGAAATTCCAGAGGATCAGACCATACACGTGGGTCTCGATGTATCTTCCACACGTTCACCAGGAGCCGCGTGCCAGCCCTGACGTGGAAGCCGCCAACTTGGCAATCTTCGATTGCCTGGTGGGGTATTAGGAGTGGACCAGCAGGATATAGTCGCAATGTCTCTTTGATGATCGCTTGGAGGTAAGTCAGCTTTTCAATATCAGATCTTTGGACCAGTCTCTCCCGCCCTATATGCATGTCCAATTCATCTTGGGCACGCTTCAATGCATCGCGATGGTTCATTAATAAAGACAGGGCCCACACCAACTCGATGGATGTTGTGTCTGATCCTGCGGTTATCATGGTCTGGAACATACAGAAAGATTGGTCAGTATGCGTGCATGTCAGTTTGTATGTGTATGCATTGTTTATTCATTATAAATCGTGATTTGATCAATGGGGCTGGACTAACGATGTTGGGCTTGGTCCGGATTCAGGCGTGGATCCAACTCTTCCATGTGGTTCTAGCCACCCAAAGAGGCTATAAACATGGTTCTAGACGGTAGATATACCTCCCACGTATAAATAAAGAAGCTTAGCTTGATAAGTATAGAAAGGAGAGCTCCCTTCAATTAAGAGTGGCAATGGGTTGGGATCCGCTGGGTCAAGGTCACCCCAACCCAACCCATTTACTAAATGGTCCAAGAATTCTGGCCTGAACTTGACCCCCGACCAATTACTCTCTTGCCCCAACCCAATCCTTGTGTGTAGAGCTGGGCAGTACCCGACTCGACCAACTCGCTTGGATCTCACTCGACCCGAACCGAATGCCGGTTTCGGATCGGATCGGGTAGACCCACGCGGATCTGAATCCCAACCGAGTCGACTTCGAGCTACACAGTAACTCGACCCGACTCGACTCAAATCCGGTTGGACTCGATCCGATCTAAAACCCGACTCGGACCAGTAATCAGGTACTATATATTTAAAAGAAAAAAATAAAAAATAAAATCTAAACCTACCCATCCCTAACCCTAGCTAGCAGATGGCTGTCACACCTAATCCAATCCCGGAGTCACATTCTCCGGCACCCGTCCATCCACTTCTCTCTCTCTCTCTCTCTCTCTCTCTCTCTCTCTCTCTCCCTTCACCCGTAGTGACATACATCTAGGTGTTTTTTTTTTTTTTTTTTTTTTTTTTTTTTTTTTTTTTTCTGTTTTTTAAAATAAAATCGAATAGCCTGCTGTGGTTCATTCGGGTCCAGAAAATTTTCAAGCGTTTTTGACCTGATCTACTTGAGCTTTTGACGCGAACCGTTGCCAACTCAATCCGACTCGGTTCGGATCATTCCAGCCAAGAATTGGTTCAGATCAGGCCCGCTGGACTCGGTCCCGAGTCGGATCAAGTTCAGGTCAAGGTTTTCACAATACTAAATTGAGCCGATTTGAACCTAACTCGGTCCGACTCGACTCAATGCCCACCTCTACTTGTGCGTAAGAATGGAATTAATACGAGGGTCAAGGTACGTATCATGATTCAATTCACAGACATATATACATTACAAACTCTCTGTGGTACAAGACAATTATAAACACTTCCCTTAAGCTTGGATTATTGGGCGTGGCCCCAAAATAAGGCAGATCCAAACTCAGCTGGACCACACAGCAGGCAGGGATTGAATTCTCACCATTAAAACTCCCTGGGAGCCATAAAAGTTTTGGATCAAGCTTCGTTTGTGTTTTCTCTTCATCCGGGTGTGACCTTATCAACAGATGGAAAATAAACATTACATGGACTTAGGAAGTTTTTAATGGTAGGTGTTCAATCACTACTGTTTCCTATGGTGTGGTCCACTTGAGATTTGGATCTGCCTTTTTTTTTTTTTTTTTAAGTTTTTCCTAAAATGAGCTAGTAAAATTGATGAATAGCGTGGATGAACAACACATACATCGAGGTGGGCCCATGGTCAGGGTTTCACCACAGAGCTGTTACCCCATCCTCACCTAATTAATCCGCCCAATGGGAGGGGAAACAGAGGATCCACGACTAGTATGTGATTTGAACAGCTCGGGTTTTATCTGACAAGTGATCCCACAGACCAGTAATACATACTAGTGCCGAATTGAGAGATCCTAGCCACTGATTTGCACCTATGTTCTATGTGGACTGTTCCCGTTCTTCTCATTTCAGCCGTATGATAGACTAGCATCATCCTGTCCGGGAGATATTTCAGGCATTACGAATCCATAGTGGGACCCATCACCCCAATGGTTTCGATCACTGAACGACAGATATTAATCGACAGAAGTCAAACCCAAATACAACATGCAAATCCTCGGCCCGTGGATCGTACAATTCACCTCAGATAAGACTAGAATATCAGGCTCGAGCTTTTAAGTCACATGGCACGATCGTGGTGCAAGATTCCCTCCCAATTTATATTTCCTTTATATTTTTATAGTGTTGATGACCGTAGACTTTTAGCCGTTGAAAGGGCCATGGATTAGACGGGTAGGACCGTCAAATCTTTTCGAATGCGAGTTTCTGTAAACCTGTTTCAGGAGGCCCTGGAACCCACTGTGATGTCCATATGACATCCCCACCGTCCAATAGTTATGACATTTCATGTTAGGCTGTGTGCCCAAAAATAAATCAGATCTAAAATTCAAGTGGGCCACGCCATGGGGAACAGAAAGGAAGGAATCGCTCATCATTGGAACCTTCCAGGGGCTCACCTTAATGTTTACATGCCATCCAATCAGTTCATAAGGTGATTTCCACCCAGATGAAGTCAAAACACAAATAGATCCTTGTCCAAAACTTCTGTGGCCCTAAAAAGGTTTCAATGGTTAGAATTCAATCCCCACGGTCCACAACTTTCTATGGCCATCAAACGGTTTCAACGGTGGGAATTCAATCTCCATGGTTTCTTGTCACGTGGGCCACTTGAGTTATTGATCTGCCTAGCTCTTGGAAAAGGTGTCGAGAAAACTCATTTTACAAAAGCCCGTGCCTCGCAGTGAGCGGGCGTGATCCATGTACAGCCATTGCATGTGAACTTTCGCATATAATCCTTTCTTTTCTGACAAACTTGTCATGTATGCAGATATCCAACACGTGAAATTATTTGGTCTATATATAATAATCGCCTGGTGCAAAATCAGGAAGCGGATTGGCTGGTGTACCGAAAAAATCAGGTAGATCTGCTGCTGTACATAGTCGTAAAGTCAATGGACAATCGGTGTTATATCTCATTGTGCTGGTGTGGTCCATGCAATAAGTGGGTCAGCCTCATTTTTGTATCAACTTATAATTATGTTGTGGTCCACCTTTTTCACGGACTGGATGTAGTGTGTGTGTGTGTGTGTGAGAGAGAGAGAGAGAGAGAGAGAGAGAGACTGACAAATGTGAGTGACTTGATGAAAGTGTCCGTCGGGTGATGATCCGGAAGCTTGCCCTCCTCCCCTAAAGACAGCAGCACATCGAAGAAATCTCGATCTCGATTGTTGTTTTCGATAGGACCCATCTTGAGACGATGCTCTTTCATCCATCTCTCCGTGATCGAATCCATTTCATGGGCGATCTTCTTCAACGCCTTTTCGTAACCTTGAAAGTCAAACCACCTAAGAAACGGTAGTGCATCTCCCATATCAGGCACACCTAAAAGATACACGACCTGGCTCGCGACACGCCGGAACTGTCTGGCTTCTTCATCGTCACCCCCACTGCCGAAATACCGTTTCCCAGACACTATTCGTGTAATTACGTTAAAAGACAATCCCCATAGCCTCTCCTTCATCTCGACCGTCACCGTTGAGCCATTTACGTTACTGGCCCACAGATCATACAGCTCCCTAATGAACATATCCACCTCGGTGGGCCACACATCTTGGAGCGACTCGAGCCGGCGTGTGGACAAGAGCTCAAGGACCGCGATCTTGCGGGTCTCACGCCAATATGAGCTGTATGGTGCAAGTGCGAAAGTTGCATGGTTGAAGCCAATGTATTTGCCAGCGAGCACCTTTGGACGGCCTGCGAAGGAGCGATCGTTGGTGGTGAAGCATTCTTTGGCGAGCTCCCAACTGCTGACTAAGAGTGTCCGGCGTCGGCCGAGTCGGAGGGTGATGGTGGGACCGTATTTATCAGCTAGGGCACCTAGAACTTGATGGGTGGGGATCTCTCCGGCAAGAAGTGCCAAGTGGCCGATTATCGGCCAACCGTGGCCAGGTTCGGGTGCTTCTTTCCTTCCGTTGTCGTTCTTCTTCTTCTTCCAATGTTGGTAGAGGAAGAAGAGGATGATGATTGTTAAAGCTGTAGTAAGATAGCTCGTTTCCATGGCATTGAGCTGCATCCCTGTAGAACTGGGTCTCTCTCTCTCTCTCTCTCTCTCTCTCTCTCTCTCTCTCTCTCTCTCTCTCTCTCTCAGAATTTAAAACAAGGACATTTGACTTTGTGGATAGGGTTTTGTAGGATTTTTCCACTAATATGTGATATTTAAAATAGAAATAAAATGTAATTTTGGCTTACAGATTATAAACTCAAAGAACATGGACAGATTTCACAATCTGTATATCTGTAAAATGTATAGCAATGGTTGATCAAGTCTGTCTCATTTAGACCTATGATTGGGTATTGGAATCAGTCCAATCTAGACCACTAATTGGGAGTTGGAATCAGTTCAATCTGGACCACTGATCGGGCGTTAAAATCTGTCCAATCTGGACCATTATTTGGCCTTTCAAATCTGTCCAACCCGGACCACTAATTGGGTATTGGGATCAATATGGACCCTGGATTGGGCGTTGAAATCTGACCAATCTGGACCGTTGATCTGATGTCTGAAGTTGACTAATTTGTCCATGGATCAGGCGTCCAATCTGGCCATAAATCTATCCACTAATCTGAAATCCAATCTGGCCAAATCTATCCACTAATCAGACGTTAAAAAAATGTCTGTAATCTGTCCAGTTTTGACGTGCACAAATCATGCAATCTGTCCACTGTTTTAAGTTTCAAATCATGCAAAACTGTCCACTATTTTGTGTTTGGATCATTTAAAATCTGTTCATTAATTTTATTTTTTCAAAGACTAATCTTTCATTTCACAAAAGAAAGCTTCATGGGAGGGGATTTCGGGCAGGCCCCGCAACAAAAAGGGGAAAGGCCCGCCTATCGTGAGAAATACACAGGAAAATGCGAAAAGAACTAGACGAGACGGAAATGAAGCAATCAAACCACCCTAAGATTTCCCAGCCCCACTCAATCGAGAAATAATAGCCCTCTAGTCATTTGAGGGAGGATCGCCGTGGACCGAACTAGAGTATGGGCTTAGCCGTTACTACCCCTGCACGCCAAGTCATGGGCCACTCCATAGGACAGTGCACAATGGAAACCTCTAGCTAGCTCACGAGGTGTTTTATCCTTACCCACCAGTAGCACATGTTCAAGAAGGAGAGGATTCCCATTGATTAATTCAACCACAGCCTTCGAGTCACTTTCCACCTCCACCTTAGCAAGCGAACGTTTCATGCAAAGGACGGGCCCTCCCAGACAGCCCTAATCTCAACCCGGGAATTAAAACCGAATCCATACCCTGAAGAAAAAGCGAAAAGGAAAGCACCTGAACAATTTCTAGCCACGCCGCCTCCTCCCAATGGACCAGGATTTCATTGGGCTGACCCTCAACATTACCTTGATCCAGCCCCTATTAGGATTCGAGCACCTGACCATTTGGACTGACCTCTTATACAGACTGCCGTTGACCATCCCTAGCCCCGATAAAGCTGAATCCGACACTCTGTTTGCGAATTTGGGTATCTGTTCATTAATTGGACGATGTAATTAATGAGAAATCTGAGCCATTAATCAGACATCGTTTATGGCCAAAATTCTTCCCATTGATTGTATATTTTAAATGTTTAATTCTGTCATCTATTTATGCATTTAAATATTCTTAAATCAGTCCATTAATTTTACACACTAGCATGCCCAAATCTGTCCAACTTTGGACCCTTGGACAGTCCTCAAATCTGTCCAAAACTAGACCGTCTGATGGTCCATCAATCTGTCCAAAGTTGGACAGTTGGATGATCCATAGATTTTTTATTATTATTATTTTTTTTGATGGTCCATAGATCATCATTGGCAATCCGTCTACAAATCTGTCCATTTATGGACCATTAAACTGCCCATAAACCTGTCCACATCTGGCCCGTTAAAAGGTCAACCAATCTTCTCAATTGTGGATTGTTTGATGGCCCAAGAAAACTGCCCAAATTTGAATTAAAATGGTCCACGAATCTACCTAAATATGGACCGTTGGATGCCTTTCAAATACGTCCAAAATCTAGACCTACAATTGTACCAAGAAAATGGAGAAATATAAACGTCAAGTCGATCACAAAAAATGGACAATTTGTGACCGTCCAGATGCTCCAGAAGAGTTGATTCATTCTATTTGATTAAAAAGTTAGTAAATCAAACCTTGGTACCGTGATCAAGATTGGACAGAAATCTGGCTGTTCGATTTTTTATAAATCCGTGAAAGATTAAACATACGTTGGGCTTAAAAAGGGTACAAGGTTGGACATGCATTGAAGCCCAGAGTATAGCCCAATTCAACTCTTGAAATTGCAAGTACACTCAAATATAAAAATAATAGCGTACAAAAATCTGTTTAAACTCAACAGTATATATGTATGCACACAAATTAAGGACACGGCAAATGAGTGATCTGGGCCATACATAGGTAATGGCTAGGTTGAGAATGAAACTGTTTTGTTTACTCATGTTTTTCCTTCTTTATCTCTCTGCTGTTTTCAAAGTATTACATACACGAGATTTCACTGGTAGCACAATACATGCATCATTGAAAATCATGATATCGATTGCAGTTTTGGCAATCGAAAGTGTTTTGGATTGCACTCACGATGATTTAACAGAATCATGCATTCATTCATGAGGGTCGTGAAACGGATTGGAATATGTTATGCAATATGCCTTGGATTCTGCCAATCTGCTTATGTAGAGAAGTTTGGTCTCGGTTTGACTGGAGTTTTTTTCAGTGCGATAAAAAATAACGGAGATTTTTCGGTTTGTATGATATGAAGATTTGAATATTGTCGGTTCCACCGAAGAGTATGAGTTGGTTTTGCTTAGTCCCATTTGGTCTGACCAACGATTTACCCAAATTAGAGTATTTAAGTTCAATTTCGATTAGGGCTTGGTTAATATGAGTGTTTTCTCTTTAAGGGCAAGGGTTTTATAAGGTGAGGGAGTTATAGAGACTTGTAAGGGCTTTGGAATGGATTTTCTCAAGGGCTTAAGGTTTTTCTTAGGTGCGCATCACAAGGGGAAATCCGGTGATTTTATAATCGAAAAAGGTGAATGGTTTTTCATAGGTTTTTCGATTAAATGATTCTCTCATGAAGTATTCAGACATCAATCACAGGGAATCAAGATCATCTAAAGCACTCTTAAGTGACCATAGATCAATCAATTATACAGATTGATTCATTATCTAAGTCAGGCTACGCAGTTATTAAATCAAATCATTTATTGTAACCATAGTTCATAACAAATTCAGAAATCAACAACTTATCTTAAACTCAAAATGAGTAATTGTTAATAAAATCATTTGTTGTAACCATAGTTCACAACAAATCCAGAAACCAAAAACTAAAAAGCTTTAAAGTAAAATCCAAATCAATTTCAATCTACTATCATTATTCAAACCATTATTTATTTAATCAAATAAATTAAATAAATTAAATATTGTAATTAAACCACAAGCTTCATCTCTTAGCCTTAGCTAAGAAATGAGACTACCATGGCTTACATTTTTGAACAAAAGTAAAAGATCTAATAAAATCCGAAAAGAAAACGAAGTGGAAGAACGTTGTTGGCGCTCCACCCGATCTTTTTCTCTCTCCCCAAATTCTAGAAGATGATTAGGAACGTCCTAAAGACTCCTTTAAATAGATTAGGAATTCCATCTTTCGCTCTGACTTGAAAATTTTGCAAACCGGCTTTGAATTACGCAACCGCTCGCACCGTCGATGGCATCAATGTTCCATCGAACACCAGTTGATGACATCGAAGATCTCCTCGAGGGATCAAATAGAAAATGAAAGTTTGTCCAACAACTAACTTTTAAAATCATGAATTTCTCGATGGGATCGAAGCTCATTCGATGACATTGAGTAGTGAGTCTAGCAACTAACTTGAAAATTTTATTAATTTCTCAATTTGTCCTTGAGGGATCGAACTCCAATCGAAATCCACTCGATATCATCGAACTCCCATCGGTAGGATCAACTAGTGCTGTATTTTCTTTAATTTTCAACTCCACTTTAAATCTTCCATTTTCTTCCTTTTGTACTTTGGTTCATTTAGTCATTTGACACTTCAACTATTTCTTTATGACCTTGAAATCTTCAATTCTTCATTATGTCTTCTTTTAAACTTTAATCTATCATTTTAAGCATGATTTCATCTTTAGGTTCAAAATCACCCCGCATGTAGAAAATATATCTTATTAGATCAAATTAGCACTTAAACGTATCCGAAACTAATGCAATTGAGAGGATAAATATGTAATGTTTAGACGTTATCAAAATTTTCAATAGAAATTGTGTCTAAGCTCTAAAGAAGGCTTGAGATCATGATCTTTTTGTAGATGAGATTGAAATGCTCATTAGAGTGAAGAATCACTAAGAAGAGATCGTAGATCTTATTGGGATAGCCTAGGAGGTTTGGTAGAGCTTGGGATGCACTAGGGTTTTTAAAATGCTAAAATCCAATATTTTTGCAAAGATCCGGTTGCTAGATTTGTAGGAAAAATGCTCCAACGGATCTATAATGGCTAATCTTCGGTCGCACCAAATTAAGGTTCGATAACACCCAATTAGACAGGAAAGCTTGTAACAACCTTAGTTTTGATAATTACTTGTATACGTTTGTACATACAAATATGCTTTGAAGGAAAAGTAGTGAATGATTAGAAATACCGTAAATTATATATTCGCGTTCACAGTAGTAGAGGAAGTGTTGAATTTTGGGGACGAAATTCTCTTTAAGGGGGTAGATTGTAACACCCCATACTTTTTAGTACTCCGGGTGTTAGCATAAATACCTAGCTTTTGAGCCGTTCCCTTACACTCGGCCCATCAGAAGTAATCTTCCTCCACTGATTGAGCTAGTTGACCATCTAATTATAAATCAATACCTAGATTTTCACTTGGATAGTCTCCAAGACACCTGGGACCGTTGATGATCTATTCTAAAACAATTCAATTGTTAAAATTCATAATCGTTTAAGATATATGACTATTTAACTATAAAAGCAGTTGCTAAATTTCTCTATTGGACTAGAAACCTTTATAACTATCGACGATTAGATTTGAAACAATCTGATCCTGAATTACTGAGAATTGACAGTTAAATTGCAGATTTTAAGTTATGCAACTCACTTGAGTAAGTGAATCTGTCTTATCTTCGAACTAACATCCCAACATGGTCTGTTGACATAGATGGACAGAGTGGATATTAGAATGTTTCACTATGAGCCCTTGGGACCCTTTGGATCAGTGGTGATCAAAGTTGGAAGCTGTCTGATTAATGTTATGTCAGTTATCATCATTAAACTCACGAAAATCATAAAATAGAGCCACTTGAGCTATGGACTTACTTCGAAATCAAGCTAGGTCCCAATTTAAGTTGTTAAAACAGATGAACGGTGTGGATTCAATATTATAATATCACTATGGACCCCACCTTTACATCGAGTGTACACATCAGGGTGTACACCCACCATCCACCGAACCAGGTCAAACAGGTTTTGACCAAATGCCCGATCACAACAGGGAAATCCCTCCCTACCTTTCCTGTCGTTCGTTGTTTAAACGAACATCGTACGTTTGGGGTTGTGGTGGCCCACCATCATGATCAGTTTGGATCATCCAAACCGTCCATTTGATTTAGACAGTGATCTGGCCAAACCCTAGAATTTTCGTGTGTGTGCATGCAGATGAACTATATCACAATTGGTATGCGCGTGCGGCTCGGTTCCTAAAACGGAAATCACATCCGTCGAGCTGCCAGCTTAGCGATCTAAGATAGCCTGGCTCTGCTCTTCTCAACCTTCTATTACAAATCATCCTAGCCCTCCATTTCAACCCCGTTTTAGGGTTTTTGTAGCCGCAAAAAGAGAGGCGGAATGAATCTTATTGTTTTGACGCTGGCGCAATCCCAACCATTGACGAACCTCTATGACTCCTTCAGAACATCTTGGGCGGTCTATTATTTCTGTTATTGGACTGTGTGATTTTTCAGACTTCTCTCTTTCCTTAACGCTCGGTTTTCTTAAATCTTTAACACTTGAATTCTTCGATATTGTCCTCCATAGATCCAATTCTTCACTTAGTCATTCTTTGAGCATTAAATTTTTACTTTAATCATTATTTTTATATTAGCTCTCCAAATCACCTCGCATAACAAACAATACATAATTAGATCAATTTAATTCACATATTCTTATCAAAATCAATGCACAATAAGGAAAAAATATGCAATATTTCACACTTAACAACTTTGAAGGTGCAACTATTGTATATTCAGAATGAAAGGGGAAGTGATGGATACAGTGAGAAGATGTAAATAAGTTACCACTATAAAAGGGATTGCTCGCTTGACTGCGAGCAATTGGGTACTTCTAAGAGCAGTGTGCTGGTGAGCAAAGCTGAGACAATGACGAGAATTACAACTATGGTTGGCCCAACGTAAGAGCGTAGGTGGACGAATTCCAAAGCTACTGCCTTCCTTTAGATTCGACACGCAGGCGCACATGGAAGAAAATTACAACAACTGACTAAGACTTAAGTCGGTCCGACGAATGCGTAGGGATGAACTAAATCTAAATCTATGCTAAGTGTCTTCTATTATTGAGCAGGGAAGGACTAAACCTAAATACACAGCTTTACACTGGATTGATAGTTGTTTTTTGTTGGGTTCGGAGAGGATTTTCTTCTTGAATCAGCTGCTTCCGATATTTATGGGCTTTAAAGAGGAAAACAAGAGAATAATTGTTCATCCATGTGACTTCACCGTATACAACCAGCTGGAAAAGTTGCGGTTACACTTTATCGACCATAATTTCATTTATGAAAATGCACTTTAAGGCTAACGTGGCTAGAGTAACTGTTCATATATATTCGAAAGAACTAAAATACTAAAAATACCCCAAAAACAAACTTATATCCGAATCCATGGAGTATGTATCTCGAATATATTTTAGATATATTTTATGTAACTAAAATATCTTTTATGTATCTATCTCAAATATCTTTTATACCACGTTTAGACAATCCTTACCGATTTTGGTACAAACAATTGGTGAATTCTTTTAAATTATTTTTTGTACATGTTTGGCAAGATCAATATGATTCTACCATTGAGGCATCGACACATCCGGATGGCGAAGTTAGCGGCATGAATCACACATATACGTGATTTGTAATGCAACAGCTCTAGTATCATATGCGTCTTGGGCAAACCTATCAAATCACGAGGACCGAATCTTCTACAACACGAATAGGAATGGCCTATGACTTGTGCACACAGGATATTGCTATGGTCGGAATCTATGTGTGCCCACAGAGATGCCAACGACAAATCCACTCCATCCGTCAGTTTCTCAATATCAAAATAGGACACGAGTTCAAAAATCGAGAAGACCCAAAACTCAGGTGTGCCACACTACATGAAACAGTAAGAACAGGAACATCCACCATTGAAATATGCCAGGACCCGACCCGACCATGAAATTTGTATGCCATCCAAACAATTCATAGGGTAATTACCACTCAGATATAAGCACAAATACCATCCTGATAGAACAATTGTGTGGGCCCCATCGAGTTTCCCACGTTGGGTGATCAATACTAGTTATTTCACTTGGCGTGGCCCACTTGAGTTTTGTATCCATCTGATTTTTGGACTCATTCAATTTTTATCTTGAGAAACTTATGGACTAAGTGGATTTGTCACGGGTATCTCTGTGGGCCTGTATATATTCCGAGCACATGAACTTGCTGTGACAGGGGCACAAGCAATCGGCATCCAACAGCAAACCCAAGCTCTATGGAGCCCACCATCTTGTAAATGTGAAATCCACTCTGTATATCAGCTGAGGAACCTTATGTCTAGCTTTCTATGATTTGAGCCACATGAATGTAACCGATGTACAATTCTACTTTCCATTGTAATTATAATTGGTAAATAAGCCAGGCTTGTAATTCTGGACTCATTCCCAATGTTTGAGGTTAATAGGTAGCTTGTTTGTAAAGCTCCGGGTTGTTTGGTCTATGTTCGTACGATTTAGGCATGTTTAGCATGTAAAGACTATAGGGTCCACTGTGATGTATGTATCTTATCCAAGTTGTCTATGTTTCTATGATTTGCATATGTAAAAACTGTGGGGCCGACTATGATATATTTGTTTTATTCATGCTATCCATCAGTTCAGCCAATTCATTTTTGGACAATCTCAAGTGGATCACACCATAATAAATGGTGGGATTTGAATGCCTATTGCTGAAAACTTATTTAATGCTGCATAAGTTTTGGATTAATTAAGCTCATATTTGTATTTTAGTTTATTCACGATGGTATGATCTTAATAATAGGTTGGGTGACAAATAAACATATTACTAGTCCTTACACATGCCATGATCTAGTGATCATGCTATGAACATTAATTACTCAAGTAGAATGACCAATAATATTTTTTGTCTTAAAGTTGTGGGTTGGATTGAATTACAGAAGAGTTAATTGGCAGATCAATGAGCAACTGCCTTGACAGCCTGTGAGATAAAAATTCGTCGCCCCGAATTGTGGATGGAGGCCTATTGGGTGTGATTGTTTGAGTTGGAGCATACACTACACCAAAAACGTCATTTAGGCACGGTTTTAAACCGTTCCTAAACCCCTTACGAACAGTTTTAAACTGTTCCTAAAAGAGGCGTCGCAAAAAAACTGGAACGGTTTAATACCGTATCAAGTACCGTTCCAGATTTTAAGAATGACCACTTAGGAACAGTTTTAAACCGTGAGTAGGGTTGAGTTCAAATTTAGGAACTGAAATTTTGGGAACGGTTTTAAACCGTTCTTAATGTTGGGAACGGTTTTAAACCGTTCCTAAACCCCTTACGAACGGTTTTAAACTGTTCCTAAAAGAGGCGTCGCAAAAAAACTGGAACGGTTTAATACCGTATCAAGTACCGTTTCAGATTTTAAGAATGACCACTTAGGAACAGTTTTAAACCGTGAGTAGGGTTGAGTTCAAATTTAGGAACTGAAATTTTGGGAACGGTTTTAAACCGTTCTTAATGTTGATAGCGGTCATATTTCAAAATATTGGAATGGTATTTTTCATTTTTTACAAATGGCCAATAAAAATGGTACTTTTGTTTTTATATTTAAAAACCAATGAATATTATATACAATAAAAAAAATTAATATTGAACAAATATCGTTCAACTTTATAATAAAAATTATATATATTTACAACAATAAGTTTACAATTGCACGAATACATTAAAAATAAATAAAAAAAATCCTGCATGATGTGCTCCACTCCTTGAGAAAACACAAGGTCCCACCATTCCTTGGGATGGCTTTAACCAATCTTAATCCTCTCTCATCGCCGCTCTCATTAGGCTTTTGATTCAAATTTTGCCACCTTGAAAGAAAGAAAATGTAAGGAACAGAATAGAAACAATGAATGGGAATTATCAAACGTGTCTATTGTTTGATCTTCATATACATGTTACCATTTCTCACATGAGAGGTGGTCCACATGCAAGCAGAGTTGTCTTGCCATCAGATC
Source organism: Magnolia officinalis (assembly GCA_021015155.1). Classification (NCBI taxonomy): domain Eukaryota; kingdom Viridiplantae; phylum Streptophyta; class Magnoliopsida; order Magnoliales; family Magnoliaceae; genus Magnolia; species Magnolia officinalis. The sequence goes on from JAJHSJ010000002.1 coordinate 5,113,900, forward strand.
TTCCTTCGCAAGCGAACATATGTAGTTGAAGGTCTTCCTCGAAACCTTGATGACAGACGCGAACTTATCCAGACCATTGGATAGTGACAAGGGCAAGCGAACATATGTAGTTGAAGGTCTTCCTCGAAACCTTGAAGACAGACGCGAACTTATCCAGACCATTGGATAGTGACAAGGGCCCTACAAGGGAATAAAAGAAGGCAATGTATCACTTGCCAACATCAACCCTACATATAACACTAGTGTTGTATATGGTTTTCAGATATTGGAAGAAGAGAAGAATGGGAGTGTTCCTAAGAAAATGCATCTCCACAATCTCAACGTTAATCCATAAAAGCAGATGAAATGAACTGAAAGAGTGTAAACAAGAACATAATCACTACTAAGCAAATGGAGAAATGTGAACTGGTGTCATGTAAGAGTGAACCACCATGGGATTCATGTCACGTGTCATGCATGTGTGAAATCCAAGCTGCTCATCAAGGGATATCCACCACCTAGATGCCCTCACACAAAAATCAGGTCGATCACCTCATCTGGCATACCTTGTTGTGAAACTGAATGTGGACTGTTGGACAATACTATTTCACTAGTCCATTTCTTTTGTATGAATATGGCCCCACATACTGAGCAAAACAGCTTCTTCTTTTTCTTTTTTGAACATTGGTCTTGGCATGGAAAATTACATATGTGGACATTTTTCTTTCTTTTTCAAACATGAAACCCACAAAACAGATTTTTTTTTTTTTTTTAAAAGACATTTAAATAGAAAATACCACCTGAAGCAAGAAAAAGATTACCTGCACATAGGAAAGATCCAAGCTCCGGATCATTTCACTGCAATCAATCCCACCCCAAGATCAGTCACACTCAAACAGATCAACTTCAATTTCTGGCACCCAACCGCAATGCATCCAATCCCCAAATCTGTCACGCTCTTGCAGCACAGGTTAACAGCAGTAGCATAACCACAGGATAACTAGTCAAAAGACAGAAATCCATCTCACAGAACAAAGTTTTTTTTTTTTTTTTTTAAAAAAAAAAATTTTAAAGAAAGAAAACCGGAATAATGAATGGACGGCGTGGATATAAAATACATGTAGAAAGAGCTGCTGCTGCTCGTCCCTTTTAGCATTTTATGCGTGGATCAAGAACATGAACAAACAAAAACCAACAAATGACAGAGCTTCCTTTCGACATTCAAATTCCTCTTGGGTAAAAAATAACTGGATCCAATTAAACAAGACTGAATTCATTTACACAAAAGAGAAACACCAAAAATAAAATCAGGACGATCGAATATCCTTTGTTCCAAATTCAATTCCCTTCAGAGGATTTTTAACAAAAGCCTAAAATCATTTTATGATCACATGAGCAAATTACAATAAACCAAAAAAAATAAAAAACACTCCCCAAAAATATTGAATTCACAAAATTATTTATTTATTATTTATTTAAAGGGACAGCCCATGTCACATGTAGTTCATGAACAAATAGCAAACTCAAGCAATGATTCACATGGTCAACAAAAAATAGTGCTACACAAATATCAGCTCCTTTAAAAGAAGCTATGATTCACATGGTCTGAAACTACTGGAATTTTCATTAAGGCCAACATTTAGTATGGGCGGATCCCACCTATAAGCGACCTAGACAGCTCATTGGGTGATTCCCCTCTGTTAATAGGCAATACAAAACAAAGTGTTCCCACCAAACAATCCTAGCCATCCTATTTTTCCAGCGAATGCACAGTTAGAAGGAAAGTTTTTCCAGCAAATGCACAGTCAGAAGGAAAGAACATACCTAGTGTATATGCAATGGAAAGAAGCCCACTGAAAAATAAAATAGAGAGAAATAACAACATGATGGAGAGAAATACAACATAGTTTAAACACTCACAGCTGGCTTCTTCCCACCGAAAAGAATCCTAAATAACAACATGATGTTGATGATTGAGATGGCAGAGTATGAACTTCCATCTCAAGCAGACCTCATACACAGTGCCTTTGCTAGTGATGGTGTGGAGGGAGAGTTTCAGAAGGACAAGCCATATCCCAACTAATATGACAAATGGATAAGCATATCATATCATTGCTTGATCCTTCTACATACCACTGATATTGAAACAGCCATTAGGTAGTGATGCAGGAAAGATGTGGAATGGATGCTGAAATTGAAATTTTCAAAAAATCTATTTTTGTTTAGAAATCTTGAGCCTCTTATTGGTATCTTGTTGAATAGGAGCAAAAAACCATGTTTCTTTTGTAACAGAAGTATACACATGACAATCTCGACCTATGCGGGTTTGGAGTTCTCTAAATGACTTTTTTTTTTCTCTATATTATTGGTGGATTTTGAGGGTCCTTGCAGAAGGTTCGACTGTATTTTGAGTTTATCCAGGTTTTAACTATATTGAGGGTTCGTTCAATTCACAATCATTTTCAGAATGGTTTCATTAATATCAAGGGCCTTGCTGCAAGCTGTTGCATGAGGTCATTGAGGATGCCTGTTCTACTGGTGCTATTTCCATTTTATTTCAGGAAATCAAGATGACTTCTGAAGCTGCAACTCATCTAAGCTAGTGCAGTACAAGATTAAATAGAACTTGCATTAAATGAATAGATTAACAAAAAGACTAAAGAGAAGGACATTATTGACTATAAAATTGTAAAGCGCCTTACCATTGGCTCAGATGCCGCATCCACGCACCAGGTGGTCACGTGTGCCCCACATGTAGAGGTGTCTACTCCGAAACAGAGAACTCAACCGATCGCATCCATTAATCTGATAACAATAATAACTAATAACCGAATTACACAAACAAACATGATGAAAACATTTTAATTCCTCGATTCCCAAATCAAGAAAATATTTTACCCTACTAAAATTAAAACAAACAGATAATAAGAAAATCAACAGATTATCAACATCAAAATGATGCGTGCACGAACCAGAATCTTGAGCTCTGACAAATCTCGCCTTTGCCTTCGACCTGAACATGATATCTACTCCCATTCTGCAGCAAGCAAGCTCTACTCCCATACTCTTCGCACTGAGATCGGATTGGCCAAAAGAGCTGCTGTTTACCATACGCAGGTTACTCAGACCAGGAATAGTATTCCGGAACCTGCTGAAACTGGACAAGATTCTACGGTTCCGAAGCTCCGAACCTACTCTTCCCTTCGCAGATGGTTGAAGCTTGCATTTTACCCTGTCGATGATCCGAAGCATCAGGGAGAGAAAGAGTGGTGTCAATTTACAGAACAATCACTCCAATCGCATCGGATCAAAGATCTAGACCTTAAAAGAGGAGATCTGAGCTGCTGATGTGTGCAAAAGCTTTCTTTCGAGTAAAATCCCTAGATCTGAATGAACAAAGCAAAAAGCAGGAGAGGGAGATCGAGAGAGGGAGAGGGAGATCGAGAGAGAGGGTTGAAATCAGGAGAGGGAGATCGAAAGAGAGGGAGATGGAGGGAGAGGGAGATCGAGAGAGAGGGCTGAGATCGGGAGAGGGAGATCGAACGAGAGGGAGAGGGAGAGGGAGTTGCATTTTGGGCGTTTTGGAGGGATTAGGGCGTTGTTGGCGACAGAAATAATCCAGTAGTCTGCAGCATAGTTATACGAATGTGACTCTCGGGACATGTGGGGTCCACTTAGAGGGTTCTAACAGAATCCATTCCGTCCATCTGTTTCAAAATAATATAATAAACTATATTAATAATAACTAATACACAACCGCCACTATTCGAGTACGGTTCACTACTGTCTCAAATAAAAAATGGCTTAGAGCCGTTTCTGAACCAAAAGGCCGACTGTACCGGTATGGCGATTTTGGTGTAGTGAAAGGTATTGTTGCAGCCAATTTAATCAACGAAGGCCACAAGTGTGAATGAGGGCGTGTATTTAGTTTTTGTGTGTGGGTATGATGTGCGAGCATGCCAAAGTCTACTCGATTCAAGGTTTGATTGAACTGTTGGTGTTCCCTCGTGTTGAGATGGACAGATTGGAGACTAGACACATGATCCAATTATTCTCTCAACCACCAATTGCACTCAACGTTTAGGCAATTTGTGAAAGGTTAGGGGTTAACCACTCTGAATGAATTCTTTTTATCTTGCGACAATAGCATAAGTCTATAGACTTAAGGACTTTTTCTTTCACCAGAACTTTCGACTCAATATTTCTCACAGATAAATAAATGAAGGCTAAACAATGCCGATTTTATTGATATTTGAATGTATGACCCATTACAATTGATGGATTATAAAACAACCAATGAAATAAATGAAAAGGAAGATAAATACCTGATTCGTCTATCGAAATAGACGATCCAGGAGGGTGGTCGACAGGATGTGATTGTATGGGTATGATTAGCTAAATCGGAACTTAGTTGATCATGAATCTACAACTTAAGGTTGCGAGTGCTCGTAAGGTATTGTAGTGGAAGCTGCTAGGAAGTAGCGATCTATGCTAGAGTTAGAACTAGGCTAGGTTATGCTAATATAAAAGGGAGAGGTAAATATAAAGTAGATAGAGTGTTTGGCATAGGGCCTTGAGCTCTTCTTCGTGTACTCCTTTTATAGCTCGTCAAGGCAATAAAATATTTGCTGGGTTTCCTTATTGATCTTGTATCCTTCGTATATTTGGCATATATTAGAAAGGAAGGACTCCGGTTAGATCCAGAACTGTTGGCTTTTCGAATCTTCTTCTCGTAGTTGATCCCTTTGATAGGAAATGTTTATGGCCCATTAATTAGAATCGATCACCAGGCCTAGGAACGTCAGGATTCCTCTGATGAAGATAATCACGCCAAGATTGGGGAACCTCAAGGACTGATCCTGGACCTCAAATCAACCATCATCATGCATCTAATGGCCCATCTCCACCACTTCCTATCAAGGTTGGATGGTCCAGATCGAACCACCTCCTACATTTAACCATTCTCTACGATGCCTCGGAGTGATGGAGGTATTTGACACTTGATGTTGATATGTTATCAGTAAAGACCATATTTACTTCTCCTATACTTTTTATTATGATCGAACCATGGGTTGGGACCAGATAATCCAACTGATGTGTTTGTCTCTCTTAGTTTGGGACAAATCCGTAGCTAAATTTGCTTGGATATCAGTTTAATCTTCCAATATTCAGAACCTTCTCGAACGTTATATAGTCTCTGAACATCTCTAGGAAGATCAATCATTTTTGAAGGGTTGTGGGAGATGGATTCGTTGAGGGTGTCATCCAAATACATGATAAGATTTGATCTCTTAACGGGTCTCTTATAGATGTGTTGGGCATGCCGCCTCATTAATTGGCATGATAAATGTGGGCATGTGGCATCCTTCTATTCGTTCTCCTAAAGGTAAGTGTAGGTCAATGCTTCCACATTAATACGAGAATGCGTAACACTTAAGAATGATATCAAACGAAGATACTCTTGGGTGAGAGTATGATATCTACCAATACCAGTCCCATAGTGTCAACATGTGGCAGCCTTTCATTGGTTCACTTCATGTGCCAAAAATGGGTGTAAACAGGTATGTCCAATTGACTAAGAAGCATGTGTTCTAGGCGAGAGGGAAAGAGAGAGAGAGAGAAAAAAAACAAGAGGTTTAGGGTTTCATGAGAGGGTGGTCGAGGGGCCGCCCCCCATCGAGCAAGAGGAAAAGGGCAGGAATCAGCAACCAGAAGAATCTCTTCATTGGCAATCTCCCCTTCAACTGCTCCATAGAAGATCTATTTAAAATTTTCAGAGGTACGGTAGGGTTACAAAGGTTTTTCTTCCCCATTTCCCTGGGACAAACAAATCCAGGGGATATGAGTTCGTCCGATTTATGTATGAAGATGATGCTAGGGCAGCTATGGGCATGTTAGATGGGCATAAGATCGATGGTAGGAAGGTTACGGTAAAGGTGGCCACACCTAAATCCCACACTCGGCCGTCGTCTGCCCATGACCCCAACCAAAATACCCAATTTCCTTCCGCAGAGGTAAAGCTTGAAAATGCTCCCACCGGAGATCCCCTATTCTCCCAGAGAGGATGGGAGAAGCCACAAACCCAGACAAGTAGATCCAAACATGGCAACAAATGTATAACGGCGAATCCAGAAGCAATTGCTCGAAAACTTCGGGATCTAGAATTGGGGCTGGTGGGAGATACTGGTGACAAAATGATCTCAATCCTTCAGCTAATTGGCGGTTTTAGAGCCTCTAGATTTAAAGCCTCCACCATTGATGTCGCAAGGTTATCGGACTTCCGCTTCCTAATTATTTTCAAATCTAAATCGGAACTTGCAGATTTTGTGGCTGACACTTCCTTTTGGGAGGATCTAGGTCTAGTAGAGGTGTTCCCATGGTCTTCGGAGATATACCATGGCCGTGAAGAAGCTTGGATCCGACTGTATGAGATCACGACACATGCTTGGTTCGAATATGTGATTAAGGACCTAGGCCTGGCCTTAGGGAATGTAATTCAGATCGACACCTGCTCGAGGTACGAGATTTTTTAGAAATTTGCCAGAGTTAAGGTTAACCTGTTGTCGGGGTCGTCCTTCCTCTCGCCTCAAAAGCTGATAGTAGCAGGGGATTCTTTCAAAATCTGGGCTCAAATAGAGGAATCTACAGGGAATTTCCAAACTGGCCAAGGCAATTTTAACTTCAAGAAGCAAGTAGGGAGAATAGAAAACACTAAGGACTGGGTCAATAGCAGTTTCTATGGAAGGAAAACTGACACCGAGCTATGCTCAGCAAGTGTTTGCATCAATGCCAATCTCAGCAGAAAGTCAGGTATTCAACCTGCCTGCGGTAATGTTGAAGGTAACCAGGCTTTAGATCATCCTGCTATTTCTTTGGATCTTAACACTGAGCACTGCTTAGCAGGTGTTTGTGTTAACGCAAATATTAGTGGGGAGCCAGATTTAGTACCCGTTTGTGGTAATGTTGAGAAGATCCAGATTCTCGCTAATCCCGATGTTAATTTCTTTGGAAACTCATCAGTCCCCTCCCCCTCAGCGTCTGATTGAAGCTCCAACAGAGGAAGCTATAGCTGACTCCCGGTCCCTTACACTGAGAGGCCCTTCCCGCGTGGTCAAGTCATAAGCGCCTAACGGTGACCCCTCGGGGGATCTCCCACTAGCGCCTAACGGTGACCCCTCGGGGGATCTCCCACTAGCGCATGGTCGAGTCATAAGCGCCAATGTTTCGTATACGATTGATTTTTGGACTTAAAGGGGACACATCAAATGCATGGTGTTGATGTTCTACATACATCATGGTGGGGTGCACACAGATTAACCTCATGGGAAGTTCCCATGAGGTGATCTTATAGTACCATTTCACTATTTAGGTAACTCCTTCATGGGTGTTACTCTAACCGTGTAGGGCCCACCTTGATATATTTTATGTATATCGACACCATCCATATATTTTAGGATGTGATTTCAAATCATAAGAACTCAATAAAATTATCCGTTAACATAGATTAACGGAGTGGATTAAATAAATAAATAACAGGTTCTCACGAGATCAATAAGTTGTGTCACAATTTTGACCATAATATTTGGCCTATTTTACATGTCTGGTCCATTCACTCTATTTTACTGATCATTACCTTCAAATTGACTAGTTACTCGCCCCGATCATGCTACATATGAGAGAGATATTGGGCAAACAAGATTGATCAACAATTTGAGTGAATTTTGATTTAAACATCTGAAGTTATTTACTTTTCAATCTGAACTGATCAGATTATCCAAAAGCGATTAAAGGTTGTTCATAATATCAAAAATATATGAATGAATAGAAAACACAAACACATCAGCTTGATCCAAAACTTCTATGGCCTCTAAGAATTTTTAAATGGTAGAGGTTCAATCACACTATTTCCTATGGTGTGGTCCACTTGAGCTTTGGATATGTTTCCTTTTTATTCTTTAGACCTCAAATTATCTGTTAACATGGATGGATGGAGTGGATAAAATAAATAAATAACAGTGGACTCCACAGAGTTTACTCTGGTAAAAGTAACGAGTAACTCACCTAAATATAGTAGAGAAAGATTTCCTTAAAACATTCATAATCATATATTGGGCCTGCCTGAATGTATTCACATATCCAACCCACTCATTATGTGTGTTCCACTTGGATGAGGGATATCAGACCAAGTTTTAACCGCATCCGTGTCTGTATTAACTTATAAATAGATTGGATCTCAAATAAACATCGCGGCGGGCCCTAAGAAGGTTTCAATAGTGGGTGTCACTATCCCACTATTTTCTATGGTGGGTCCACTTGAACTTTGGATTCACCCCGTCAATCAGATGCACCATTCCATGGTGGGCCACAAGCTTAAAAATAAAGTCAATCCATGACTTGGGTGGGCCACACCACATACTATAGTTGAGAGGGTTACCCTCCCATTAAAACATTCATAATCATTTATTGGGCCCACTTAGATGTGGTTCATAGATCCAACCCATTCATTATGTGTATCTCACTTGGATGAGGAGTCAGACCAAGTTTCGTACACATCCAAAACTCATGTGGGCCCCACCAAATGCTTTTATATGTTTTAGGGATGTCTTCACATAGTTTTAGATGCTATGGCCCACCTGAGTTTCGAATACGACTGATTTTTGGACTTAAAGGGGACACATCAAATGCATGGTGTTGATGTTCTACACACATCATGGTGGGGCGCACACAGATTAACCTCATGGGAAGTTCCCATAAGGTGACCTTATAGTAGTACCATTTCACTATTTAGGCAACTCCTTCATGGGTGTTACTCTAACCGTGTAAGGCCCACCTTGATATATTTTATGTATATCGACACCGTCCATATATTTTTCTATCATATTTTAAGATGTGATTTCAAATCATAAGAACTAAATAATCTCAGGTGGGTCATACCAATCAAAACAATGATGAATAACTATTAAAAACCTTTTGAAGGTCACAAAAGTTTTGGATCAATTTGATCTTTGTAGTTTACCTTCATCTAGATCTTCTTTACATTATCAACAAGTTGGATTGCAAATAAACATTACTAAAACCTTACGATGGGGCTCTTTATAATTTTTAATGGCGAGGTACTATATTATCATTCTTTTTAGTGGTGTGGTCCACTTAAGATTCAAATCTACACAATTTTTTATACCCGGCCCAAAAATGGGTTGGAGAAACATAGGGGCGGCAAGGATATACAGCAAATCATCAAAATCTTACTTTTGTTATCTAACTTTCAATTTTTCTTGTCAAAATACAAAATTTAGTTTTCGTTTTTAAAAAATATTTTTTTTTTTACAATTTGTCAATTTTTTCACAAATTTGTTTAATTTTTAAAATTTTCTTTTTCAAAATATCATTTTTTAAATCTCACTTTTGTTATATAACTTTTCAATTTTTCTTGTCAAAATACAAAATCTAGTTTTCTTTTTAAAAAAAAATATATATTTTTAGAATTTGTCAACTTTTTCACAATTATGTTTAATTTTTAAAATTTTCTTTTTCAAAATATCCTTTTTTTTTTTATCGAAATCTTTTTTTTTTCAAAATTATCAACATTATTCAAAGTTCTCAATTTTTTTTTTTTTTTCAAAATCTAGATTTTAATAAAATTACAGTTTTTTTTTTCAAAATTTAAATTTTTCTTAAACATTGTTAATTATTTTTCTAAGCTTCTTAACTTTTTTTTTTTTTTTCGAAATACAATTTTTTTGAGCTTTTATTATTTTTGACTTAGCATTAGAGACGGTTTAGGGCCGTCTCTAACAGAGACGGTCTTTGACTGTCTCTAATAGAGACGGTCTTTGACAGTCTCTCATAGAGACGGTCTTTGACAGGGTTGTAAGACAGCTAAGGACCGTCTCTAAGAGAGACGGTCTTTGACAGTCTCAAATTGTAAGCAAAAGACGGCTAATGACCGTCTCTAATGCAGACGGCCAATGACGGTCTCAGATGACCGCATATAAGACGGCCAATGACCGTCTCAAATAACCCATGTAAGACGGTCAACGACCGTCTTAAATGATTTGTGGACCTTTAAATTTTTAGGACAATATTAAGGACGGTCAGGAGCCGTCTAAAATTTTAGAGACGGTTTACAGCCGTCTCTAAAGTGTCTTTAAACCAAGCAATTTTAGAGACGGTCCAGAACCGTCTCTAAATCTGTCCTTTTTTCCATTTTTCACGTAGTGATAGGTTTTGGGATTTGAGAATGGTTTTGGGTTTAGGTTATAGGTTTTGGTTTAGGTTTAGGTTATAGGTTTTGGTTTAGGTTATAGGTTATAGGTTTAGGTTTTGGTTTAGGTTTAGGTTTAGGTTATAGTTTAGGTATATGCTTAGGTTACAGGTTATATGTTATGTTTAGGTTAAGGTTTAGGGATTTGGGTTCGGGTTTAAGTTATAGGTTATAGGATTTGAGAATGGGTTCGGGTTTAGATTATAGGTTTTGATTTAGGTTTAGGTTATAGGTTTTGGTTTAGGTTATACGTTATAGGTTTATGTTAAGATTCGGATTTAGATTATAGGTTTTGGTTTAGGTTTAGGTTATAGGTTTTGGTTTAGGTTATAGGTTGTAGGTTTAAGTTTTGGTTTAGGTTTAGGTTATAGGTTATAGGATTTGAGAATGGGTTCGAGTTTAGGTTATAGGTTTTGATTTAGGATTAGGTTATAGGTTTTGATTTAGGTTTAGGTTATAGGTTTTGGTTTAAGTTATAGGTTATAGGTTTATGTTAAGGTTTAGGTTTAGGTCATAGGTTTTGGGATTTGAGAATGGGTTCAGGTTTAGGTTATATGTTTTGGTTTTGGTTTAGGTTATAGGTTTTGGGATCGAGTTTAGGTTTTTTTTTTTCAAGTTTAGGTTTAGGTTAAGTAGTTGAGATTAAGATTAGGTGTAGGTTTAGGTTTAGGGATTTGAGAATACATTTAGGTTTTAGGTTTAGGTTTAGGTTATAGGTTATAGGTTATATGTTAAGGTTATAGGTTTTGGTTTTGGTTTAGGTTTAGGTTAAGGTTAAGGTTAGGTTATAGGTATAAGTTTAGGTTTAGGTTTTAGCTTTAGGGAATTGAGAATATGTTAAGGTTATAGGCTTGGGATGTAGTTTAGGTTAAGGGTGTGGTACCTGCAAATACAGAAATAAACACGGCCTGTCCAAATGGCTAGGCGCCTCCAATGCTGTCCATAAGAAATGGACAGCTTCATCATGGTCATAACAGCGGTTCCCACCTTCCACGGACCAACGCTCATCCGGATAACTCCAACGCACATCTGGGTCTGCTCCATTAATTTCGAGCAAATACATAAACACGGCTTGTCCAAATGGTCAGGCCCCTCCAATGTTGTCCATAGGAAATGGACAACTTCATCATGGTCATAATAGCGGTTTCCACCTTTCAGGGACCCCTGTTCATCTGGATAGCTCCGACGCACATTCGGGTCTGCTCCATTAATTTCGAGCAAATACATAAACACGGCCTGTCCAAATGGTCAGGCCCCTCCAATGTTGTCCATAGGAAATGAACAGCTTCATCATGGTCATAACAGCGGTTACCACCTTCCAGGGACCCCCGCTCAACATCCGGATAGCTCCGACGCACATCCGGGTCTGCTCCATCAATTTTTACAGAATTTTGCATGTCCTGCTCATGAGCATGCTTAATATTGCCAATGCATGGGATTCAGCACAAATACCTTTTCATGATTCAAAGAAGGGAACTCGAAGGTTTTCCTTACCTTCCATTGTATGCTTCCAAGGTACAGATGACCCCTGAAACACACATACATCCTAGGAATCGCTTCTCAAAACTGCAGACTGTTTTGTTTTGAAACTCATTCATCTCAGCTGAAAACCTGTCACATAATGAATAATTGTAACCACAATGATAACTATTGCGAATGCACTATAATGAACAAATTATTATTATTATAGATAACTATAATTACAACATAGGTATCATGCACACGATACCTCGTTTCAACACTCGAGGGATCGATACCAAGACCTCAAGTGTTACATACAAAATCAGGGAATCCCCTCTGATTTTGGATGCACCCATTTTCTGTCTTTTTGGGAATTGCAATAATACACCTTGGTTGGTTTTTTTTTTTTTTTTTTTTTAAAGAATAATAGTACACCTTGGTACTACTTCAAATTCCCAAAAAATAAAAAATAAAAAATGTAAGCAAATTAATTAAGGTGGATGTAAATATCACATTTCCCTAAGAATGCCCACATACATCCTACAAAAAACATAAACATCTAGCATCAAAAGGTTATGAAAACTATTTTCAGCCATCAAAAGCTCTCACACAAACACAAATGAAGAAAAAAAAAAAAAGGAAGAGGAAAGGACCATCATTCACCATTCATCACCATCACCACCACCCATTAATCCTATGATACACAGGTATCTTCCAATTCACCCACCAATTAGTAAATTTAGAACTACTCCATCTTCAAAAGTCACATATGTTACACATTTCCTCCATGTATATATCTCTCTCTTTCTACCCCACGCAACTCCCCAAATCACCCACTCCATCCACCAAAAATCACCAAACCTAAAACCCTAATCACCAAAAAGAGAAAAAAGAAAACCATTTATGTCATCAGATTATAAAACTCGTCAACAAAAATCAGGTCAGGCCTGTCATCAGGTGAGCCACATTATATATGGAAAAAATGATGGTTTTTGAAACTCAAGAAGTAAATGCATGCAAAAACTCATGTTTTTGTAGTACCAACTGCTTCATTCCATTTTCTGGTTGATTCTGATTCAAGCTAAATTGTTGGATGTAGATTGATGAGGCTGTTACCTGGCTCTGGTTTCTAAACTCCTCTGTTTCTCATTGCCTCTCTCACTCTTGTCACTTTGTTCCATTGGCCAGCACTTGCATACATGTTTGTTAGAAGAATATAATCCCCACTTTCAAAGAAGTCTCTCGTCTTTGAAAAAATACATATAGGATTCCTTTAGCATGATTCAATTAGCCCAACCTGTGATTGCCTCTGGTGAAGACCAGCAACAACCCCCTACAAAAACAAATCAATGCCACCAATTAACTGAACCATTAGTTACAAAGAACAGCAACAACCAGAATACATGGTGAATAGAGTAACTCAATATGTTGAAAGTGGTGCAATTTCTATGAGGTAATCTTTTAATTCACATGCACTATGAGGGCGTCATGGGAGATGCTAACCTTTGAATATCTAAAATCATCTTGTAATCTCCCAAAGCGAAAACCACTTCATAGACAATCAAAAACCAATTTAGAATATTAATATTTTCTTCTAGGCAAGCCACTCTTGTAAAAAATAGAACAAACTATATATCAAATGAAATGAAAACTCTGAAACACATCCTAAGCAAAGTAAGGTGAGGGGTGTTGAAGTAAGAATGGATGCCATGTCAGGTGTACCTATTGCAGAAACATCACTGAATCTTTCTTAGAAAATAATAGGCAAGAGAATTCTAGGTACTTAAACAATAAATCTTGTATTGAAAGAAGCTAGGCCAACAGTTACAATATATTTCAGGGAGCTTTTTAGCATATGCTGGGTAATAGATGCATGGTGCTACAACAAAAAGGTGCATTTAATTCCTCATATGCGCTACACTGCAGATCCAGCGTGATAGGTAGCTAGTCATGCGAAGGATTGCAAACAAAATAGGGAAGAACTTTGTAGAAAATCAAGTTTAGATAAAAAGCTTCCTCTTTAGAAAATACTCATCCGAAAGTGTAGCTTTCTCCAATACAACAACTTGCCGCAAGCAATACATGTTCATAAATAAAGTTCAAATGTAATAACAATTGATGTTATAAATTAAAGAGGTACTAAAGGTTGTTCCATCTAATAATGTTAAAGATGTTCTCACCATAGAGTTAGAGGAGCTAAGACTAGTAAGATGCATGACTTGAGGGCAAAACTATATAATAACCTTTGGCCATTTTTTGATGTTGTATGCCGTTTGGTGAGTGGATTGGGCTAATTTTCGTATCAGGTAATCATCATAGTGTGGCCCACCTTTCGCCTGGATTGGATATTCTATACAGGCACGTTGGAAGGGGAAAAAAAAAGATTGCATCTGACTTCCCCTCATGGCCCCCCAACAATAAATGACATGAACAAAGAGCTCAAGAAATGACATTACTGCATTAAAACCATTGGATTATGCATAATCTGTACTCCCAAATGGATGAAGCATATACCCAAAATCATACTGATGGGATGATCTTAGCCATCTGACTTCCCCTCATGCCCCCCAACAATGAGAAAGCCCTCCCAGCAAATGAGAAAACCATGAGCCAGAAAACATGCTGAGAGTGCTTTTGGATGAATTATTGAATTAATTCGTGTTTAAAGTGAATAATGGCAATTGAAATCTTGCATGCATCCAAACACAGCGGTAAGATTATCTAAATTTAAATTCTGCTACAATTCATAAACAGGAAAACCAAAAAGATTACACCACATAATAACAACACTACATTGATAGCTACACTGCTACAAACAAAGTACACATGAGAGACTCCTCCCTGGCATTGCAAGAAAAAACTAGCATTCCAGGATCTTAACTTGTATAAAAATTTACAATTAAAAAAATAAAAAACAATACACTAATGCAGACTTTAATCCTAATTACTGATAATGACACCTAATTCCCACACCCAAACACTCTCGGCAGCAGCTTTGCAAATGTGAAAAAAACCATTGCGAACAGCTACTGGAGATCCCAAACTAAAATTGCAAAAAAGACCAACAAAGGATATTGAAAGCTGGATAAAAGAATGAACTCTTTCCAAGATGAGCTCTAAAAGAATGAACTCTTGACCAAAACAGAAAAAAGAAAAAAAAGAAAACAAGAATAGAAGTCTCTATAGTCTGAAATTTTTTGCTCAAAAGAAACCAAGAACAAACTCTTGACCAAAAAAGAAATGTCTTGTGAAGCATTTAATGATCACTTTAGCTCCCTATTTCCAATCTCTTACTCAGAAAATTAGATGAGGCTGCAATTGACATTAAAAGCGTGAGAAAAGCAATGCGCACTTGCACAACCTACTCAAAGAACACACGCAAATCACATAATGAAACATAGGTGATGTGCCACTCAACATCCATCAATAGCTTGTATTAAATCCCAACAGAAAAATGTTGAAATACAGTCCATGATCCACACCAAAACAAACACATGAAGATAGACACTCACATGATTACATAAACAAACACATCAAAAAGGGGGCAGATACCTAAAACTATATCATCAAGAAGCTATACAAAGACAGAGACAGAGAATTGCTTTTGATGTCATAGATTTTGAATCTTTGATTAACACTTCTCAACTAATAGATGTTTCTAGCTTGAATTTCACTAATGAAACCAAAGACTACAGGTTGATTACACCAATTTCAAATAGAAGTATATATTTTTTATTTGCAAAACACTGCATCATAGCTTCTTTCAACATATGTAGGAGATGAAAGCAAGTCAGACATATTCTGTGAAGATATACAGACAAAGCCAGAGTATTTTACTCATCATTAGATGAGTCATAAGAAAGTTAGTGAATGAAAACTTATGATACTGCATTTAAAATAAAAGAATTTTTTTTTTTTTTTTTTAAAAAAGAGAGATCAAATGCTAATATTAGGCAAGAGTAGCTAAAACTTACTCTGAGCTTATTTGTGTCAAGGCATTTATCAATACATCCAAAAGCAATTGTTCGCTGGTCCCAATATCCACCCTGTTAAAATTTGATATGAAATATCAGCAAGAAATCTAAATGGGCACTACGATCTCAGGTGGGCCATAGCAAGTCAATTTGGAGGTTTTATGTATAATGATTTTGGGGTGGCCCCCCTATGTTGATTAAAAGAAAAGAAGCGAAAGCAAGCGGGTGCAATCTAGGTCATCCCTGCACTAGCCACAATGGCATTTCTGTTGAATGATTAATAACCAACCGAAGATCAGCCAACTTACATCCTTTAAGACCAAAATTCCATAAGTGCACCTAAATGAATCATGAGTATAGAAGACCATGGTATATAAAAAAATACATTTCATTGACCATGGTATAGAAGAACACATGGTATATAACAAAATACAGAAAAAAAAAAGAGTAAAGTAAATGCATACAATAGATGCATTGTGTTGTTCTGTTGATTCTGTGAAAAAGCTTACTAGATCTTGGCGATCTCAATTCCTTTTGGGAAAGATCCACCACTGCACCAAATTTCAGTATAATAGTAGAGTCACTTTAAGGCTAACTTTGACATTGGTAAGCTTTAAGAAACAAATTATTTGGCAGCAAAACATATGCCTCTTACAAAACATGTGCCCTTCTAAAGGAAAATGTTGCATGCCTATTGGTAATTCCAGATCTTCCTATAAGAAAAGAATTTAGGAAACAATTTACTGAAAAATGATCTTTCATTCCATTCTAGACTCAAGAAATTGCCACTTTTGGCATGGCAATACTAGAGAAATGAAATGGTAGAAACATATAAAAGAGAAATGAACACAATTCATATTTATAGGGAAAATATACTTTATAGTCAAATAAATGAATAAAGTAGCAGAATTCTTGCTAATTGTAACAAAGCAGTAGAGAAATGCAACCCATTTGTAAAACAAAATTAAAGATTCCCAAGTCTGGAAACTTGGGTCGTCACTAATTGGACTCCCAGGCAAACCAAAACCATCTTTTTATGACATTCAAGTGAAGAAAAGTACAGAAAATTCACAGAATTAGAATCAGAACAACTCATGTTGCAAAAAACTGATAGAGTACCTAGAGGTAAACATATTATTATCCAAAGACACATGCAAAAGCTTTGAATAGGCATCCACAAACAAACATATTGAAGAGAACTAACACTCCATTAAGTTAAGAAATGCCCACAATTCCATAATTCATGCATGAACCAAAATCGTGAAATTTCCAGATACTTTGCACCAATTTAAACTGATTAATCATGAAAACTCATAATATTTGGTGCAACCAAAACCCAAGGTAAGCAACAAAATGCACAAGCAGATTAGCAACAAATGTATTGCTCCATACCAGATAGTTTATTTCCATACAAAATTTCTGACGAGCTATGGCATATTTAAACCTGTTAGTAGGTAAGTAGTTAGCTAGCTAGATGTAGATGGATGGATAGATAGATAGATAGATAGAGAGAGAGAGAGAGAGAGAGAGAGAGAGAGAGAGAGAGAGAGAGAGAGAGAGAGAGAGAGATGGAATTCTCACCATTTTTAGTGCCCCTCTGATAACTCCACTTAGGATGTTGCAATAATATAGGCCTTGACATGTATCAGGAAGCTCAACAAAGTCTACTAGAGGGTTGTCCTCCAAAACAAGACTGCAACTTGTTCCATCAGCATCCCAATTCATTACAAAAATAGTGACCCCTAAGAACATTTTGAAACCAACATGTTCAAAAGCATCAAAAGGCCCTTTCATCCTTGGAAGTGAAAAGGAAATTATGATCCAACAACAAACTACATTTAGATAAAAGATAGAGAAAAATAAACAAAAATGAACTACAATTTTGTAGCAATTAATGCCATCATTCCGCTATGCACCAAGAGCTAATAGAATTAGAATGGGATTGTCAAAAGGATGATTTTTCTATGGAGTTAAGCTAAGTAAACAGATCCAACCTTTTTTAATCTGAAACAAATACAATGACCTAGTTTCTGGAATACAGTCTGCACGTCTAGATTCTTAAAACAGGAAAACAACACAGGTAAATCTAATTTTTGCTTACCTAAATAGTTTTCTTTTTTAATGGCATGCTTATCTAAATATATTACAATTGATTTCTATGTAATTGACTTGATTTAACTATTTACAAATTTTGTGTGGGTCATTACATCTGCATCAACTTGGAATTGGGCTGCCTGAATACTCCCTTCCTTGGGATTGGCATTTTGACAAGCATCTGGCATGCAAATGGAGGGAAGTTGTTGATATTTTTTTCCTTGCAAAGAAATTCAAAACAAAAATAGATCTATCATCACACTCCTGAGCAAAGAAGAAATTGCAATCAGATGATTGTTAAATGCCTGGAACTTTTAACCAGCTGGGACTCCTTGGAGGATCAAGCAGACATGAACAGGAGCGGTGGCTGCGAATGAAGGTTGTGGTCACGGGCGCTGTGGCTGGTGGATGAGTCAGGGCAGTGACGAGGGTTGGATGAAAGGGGTTTCGAAAACCCTAGCACAGGATGTGCTCACAGATCAATGGTGAGTTTGCAGCGAAAGGGGGTTTTGAAAACCCTAGCGAGAGAGATAGAGAGGTTGGGAAACAGAGAGAGGGAAATGGGAGTGAGAGACAGAGAGAGGGTGAGGGAGCGCGGGAGATCGAGACAGGGCGAGAGAGAGAGAGAGAGAGAGAGAGAGAGAGAGAGAGAGAGAGAGAGGAGAGAGAGAGGTGAGTGCGCAGGCGAGAGAGAGGAGAGGGTGAGTGCGCGGGCGAGAGAGAGAGGGGGGGGGGGGGGTTTGGTTTTGGAAAATTGGGTGTGTGTGGGAGAGGAGCGCGGGTAGGATTGAGTTTCCGGGTGACGGACATCACCATCTTAATTTATTTTAAGACTTGTAGGGCCCACCATTGTGTATATTAATTATCCACTCCGTTCATAAATTTTAACGACTCATTTTTAGGGTTGATCCAAAAAATTAGTTAGATCGAAGCTGTAAGTGGACCACACCACATACTGATGTTATAAATTTATTTTTCATTATTTCTTATGGTGTGGTCCACTTAGACTTTTAATCTCTCTACTTTTTGGGTTCATGCACTGAAATAATATTTCAAAATTTATAGACGGCTTAGATAAAACACATATATTAAATGGGCCCCATGGAGCCCCTTAAGCATCGTCAGCCTCTAATAAGGCCTTATGGGGTGCAACAAATGGAATATTCAAACATCAGAAAATGATTCCAGGGACACCGCAGCAGAACGGTGTGGCTGAGCGTATTCCAGGAGCATGAGGTTACATGCAGGGTTGTCCAAGACATTTTGAGCAAATGCTGTGAATACTGTCACATATCTCATCAATAGAAGTCCCTCAGCACCATTGGATGGTGGGCTACCAGAAGAAACATGGACTGGGAAAGAGGTGAACCTTGCACATCTCAGAGTGTTCGGTTGCACTTCATATGTTCACATTGATGCAGAGCACAGAAACAAGCTATATGCGAAGTCCGGGAAGTGCACGTTTATAGGCTACGGGCAACATGATTTTGGCTACAGGTTTTGGGATACAGAAAACAGGAAAATCATCAGAAGCAAAGATGTAATCTTCAATGAAAAAGTAATGCATAAGGATAATGTGCAACAAAACAAGGCCGAGGAGAAAGAATTCATAGAGTTGGAAGAGTTATCGGACACGGGTGTTACAGCGCCACAGGATGATCATGCATGCACAGGAGCATTATGAGGCAGAGCCACAAACACCGGTTGTGTAACACCCCGTTTCCCGGAACCCGAGTACACTACTCGTTTTCCAAAAACTCGAGCGTTAACCTCTAAAAACACTCAAATTCCACGTACATTTTTTTATTAGAGTTAATAATATAGCGGGATGGAAATAAATCAGATATTAGAGGGAGTCAAAATATACATAACCAATGTTTCAAGTGGTTACCCAAAAACTTATACAAACCAATTGTCTTAAGTTTTACAAACATAACAGTATAAATTAAATACAAATAAAATCAGAAATGGAGAGTTGCAAAATCATCTAGCTCCTCCCATTCCACCTGAACACCAGCGTACGCATCACCCGCGTCTCCTACACACTAAGTACGGTTCGATAGCGTCAATGGCTATCTAGTGAGGTGTAACCCCCAAGATTTATCGTATCATCAAGATAATTAAGCATAATTATCAGAGACAGTATATAATAAATATTACACAATGATTATCATGGGAATCGGATAAAGTTCATCAGATACGCATTCATTAAATAAATCACACAAAATAATCTTGTTTAAATGCATTGATGCATGCACATGCTCACATACCTGGGAATGCACGTCCAGGTGAGAAAAAGTCGCCCAAGGAGAACTAGCCACCCGGAAAAATAGTCAAAGGTACACCCAAGGAGAACTAGCCACCCGAAAAGACCATAATAATATATAGATTGCCCAAAGAGAGTTAGTCACCTGGAAAAATACTCAAAGGTAAGTTCAAGGAGAACTAACCACCCGGAAAAGACCGTAATAATACATAGATCGCTCAAGGAGGATTAGTCACTCGGAAAAATAAGCAAAGGTACGCCCAAGGAGAACTAACCACCCGGAAAAGACCGTAATAATACATAAACCGTCCAAGGAGGATTAGCCACTCGGAAAAATACATAAAGGTACGCCCAAGGAGAACTAACCACCTGGAAAATACCATAATATATGCCATAAAAATGCATGATTAGCCCAACCATTATTATTTCAATTTCAAACAATCACTTTAAGAAAGCTCAAAGGTCACTATGGGGGGTTTGTCACCCAGCACAGGCCGACAGCTCAGGCATAGTGTCCCATTCCACCATCCTTGGTTCATGAGACTAATAAATATGATGTTTTAATGGTAACCCCTTTAACTAGTGGCCAATTGTAGTCCAACAAGTGAAACTTACCATCTCAAGGTTGTACAAAATAATCCATTAAAGCTGCAAAAGGGCAGGTATTCCATAAAAGCCGCGAGGGCCAATTATTCCACCTAATGGCGTGATTAAAAATGGATTATTCCCAAAAAGCCATGTAGGCACAAATGATACACAATGTGATAAGTCCACGACAAGGACATTCCATTTAATCTATTTGACAGAAAAGCCACTAGTTTAAGGACTTCCACAAACATCATAAAATAACCGTAAGTGGTAAAACAAGTCGAGCATATTGTCAAAAGTAATTACACATGTAAAGAGGAATATTTGAGACCTATCGCATGTTCATAATTGAATATAAATCTAACCATCAATCATTATAAAGAATTACTAAATTAGAAACTAGCATATATCAACACTTTCACTAAGAATTATTTTAGGCAAGAGATGAAATAAGCAAGCTACGCTAACTATCAAGATGTAGAAAAGCTTGAAGGGTGATCCTTACCTTAGAGTCGGGTTCACTTTTCAACGCTTGTTGGAATTTGTGTGCACAGTTTAGGATCGGATCCTATCATGAATTGTAAAATAGTACAATTAGACCATATCTATGGTTAAGATCATAACCTAGGTTTCGAATTTCTTAGGTTTAGGGTTTCGTTCTAAGCGTTTGGTCTAGGTTTAGATAAACTATAATTGATGTATAATTAAGCACAACGTTAATAATATGGGTGCTACAAAATAATTATTATCATAATGGAATAATTAATACTAGATAACATGGTAATAATTACGATGATATTAAATGGTATAATGATAATATTTTAGAATGATAAACAAAATATTAATATTAAATAATTAACATTTTTATTAATAATAACTAATATTAGTATAAATAGTCTACTAATGGCTAATCATTTAATCATCATGTTTATAATAATGACAATTAGTGGTAAATCAAAAATCCAGTTTAGGGAAGTCAAGTTGACTCACATCAGCCAACTCAGTAGTTCGACTCGGCGATTCTACTCGACGATTGCATCACTCCCCTTCCTTTCTCTTCTCTTCTCATTTCCTTTCTTTCTTTTCTTCTGTTTTTCTTCTACTCTTGCTGGAATATCCAGCAATACAAGATTAGCTCGACCCAACTCGGTTTAACGAGTCAGCGAGTCGAGACTCAGCCGAACCCGACCACCTCTCGAACTTTCTTCTTCTTTCTTATGTTCCTATCCTTCCTCTCTTTTCATCATTCAGCTTTCTCTCTTCTGCGCAGGGCGTGACCAGTGAGATCCTGGCCCAAGTCGACCTCGGCTGACTCGTTGATAGACTCAGTGACTAGACTGAGTTAACTCAGTACAATGCCTTGTACTCGACAACTCGACTTCTTCCTTCATTCTCTCTT
Organism: Magnolia officinalis; assembly: GCA_021015155.1. NCBI lineage: Eukaryota > Viridiplantae > Streptophyta > Magnoliopsida > Magnoliales > Magnoliaceae > Magnolia > Magnolia officinalis. Next base: position 5,135,925 of record JAJHSJ010000002.1, read on the forward strand.
TCTTTTCTTCTGTCTTCTGTTTTTATCTTTCTTTTTCTTCTTTTCTTCCTCCTCTGCTGGACAGAGCTGGTTTCGCCCCTACCTGACTCGGACTGAGTCAAGTATACAAAGAGTGAACCGCAGCTCACCAGCAGCTTGACCAATTAGAGCAACCGTGGCTTGGATTCGGGATAATCTCCCCTCTCACGACCCTCCGCTTTCCTCCTACTACTCTTCATGCTCTCATTGGAGTGCAAAGGTCTCGGAACAGCTCAGGCAGCACTCGACTCAGCGTGAGATTCGGTTCGAGTCACTCAGTGGTGTGGCAAGGCGGCGTCTCTTTTTCTCTCTTTTCTGATTTCTTTCTTTTCTTTTCTTTGGAATGGCCGCCCTAAAAGGAAACCTTTTATAAGGTTCCCCTAATTCGTTTCTAGGTCTATCTGGCGTAGCTAATCGCCCAATTAGTTACGGTTTGGCCGTTTTAACGAAAGAGTTTAACTCGTATAAACTCAGATTATACTCGCATGAAGCAATCTACTGTCATGGTTGGACTTTTGACACTAAGGTTCATCAGATGGACGGTATTGATCGTGAAATGGGACCCACAGAAAGATGATAGTTATCTAAGCTTAACGGGGAAGATGATCCGGCCGTTAATGGCAGATCACCTCCAGATGGTTAATCCTACGATCCAATACACCTGGATGGTGTGGATGCGACCCTAGAATGTTTTGGGACCCATTAAATGAATGGCCATCCACATTTCTTAATGGTTTGATTCCAACAGCGGCGGCGGGTGAAATCTCTTGTAAAACAAAAAAGAGAAAGGATGTGCGCCCTAAAATGAAGGGCTGGGAGCTATTTACGTGTGTGGGTAGGATTCAAGGATAAGAAGTCACGTGCGAAGCCAGCTAGCATAGAAAATGGTTTCCGTTTTCTGAAATGAGCCGTGCGCGTAACTCAGCTTGCGTTGGATTTCGTGTGCACACGGGTGTACAACGATGGGTACAAAGAGATGGGTTTTGGTAAGCACTTGATGTCGCATAAGATGGACGGATTTGATCATCCAAACAGGTTGTGATGGTGGGCCACAGATCACGCCCACGAACGACGTCTTTTGAAAACGAGCAGCGGCAGGGGAAATCGGGTAAAATTCGATTTCTTTTTGGGTTTGTATCGGGTCAAACTCTGTTTGACCCAGTACTTTTGTTTTGTGTATGGCGTGTGCAGACTTATCTATGCACACGCACAGATCCAATGTGGGGTCCACAATGAGATCTTGAGGAATCCACATTGTTCAACTGTTTTTACCACCATTACTACGGTTGGCAGTCCAAGGACGGCATAGATCTGAAGTTCAGTGAGCCATACAATGAGGATTTTAGTGTTTAGTTGATGGCTACAGACAATCCAATGATTTATTTTATAATCAAATGGCTAGATATTATAAGATTTCTCCTCTATGGTCCTAATCACCGTATAGACTATCTGGAGTAGAACGGTCAGATTATACAACCAAGTAACGGATCGACGCGTGGTCTACAATTCTTAATTAATGTGTTTAACTGATGATTACTGATAATTTTACCTGGTCAGGTTGTTACCTGGTTTGATCATTTACTGTCTATAGATTCTCAGGGCCTATCTATGTGAGTCCTAACTGTACTCTCAATTATTCGAAGTTGGGATACGAATCGTCAAGTAATGGGCTGTTAGTTTTAAGTGGGGTGGTTGATCCTATCTCAAGTTGAAATTTGAGATAAAAATTTTAGGGTCGTACTAAATTTGAACGTCGGTGGTCTAAGTGTTCTGGGCTCCGTTTTGAGTGATAGTCTATAATAAATTTTAGGGTCATATGATCCAATGGTGAGGATCAAATCTATGAATCGTTAGTTTAATCTTGACCCGACGGTTAGGAATGTTTAAATCGTCTAAACTTACTTTTACATTTACTGATTTGAGGTGGGTGTTTACAATAGGTTTAATTGAGCAGTCAAGTCTCTTATAGATGTAGATTTAACGTAGATCGGGTCCTTCTTGAGCTTTTTGGTCGTTATGATGGAGAAGCATGGCCCATTCTCCAGATCCATGATCAATTTTACTGGAATTTCCCTTGATGTGGATATAATGAAAGGAAATGTTCAAATAGGCTAGGGTTGTATTTATATTAAGTTAGGTTACTAGGTAACACCTGAGTACTGAAAGGGACGGGGTGTTACAGGTTGTGAGGAGGTCTACTTGGGAGAGGAGACCCACGGTCCGATACTCACCCTCCTTACATTATCTACTGTTGACAGATAGTTGTGAAGCAGAGTGTTTTGAAGAGGCATTATAGTCAGATACACGGGTTAAGTGAGAGCAAGCCATGGATGATGAGATGGACTCTCTTGAGTCAAATCGTACATGGGAGCTAGTCACTCTACCTAAGGGTAAGAAAACTCTTCATAACAAGTGAGTTTACATACTGAAGGAGGAGCATAATGGTTCGAAACGGTACAAGTCTAGATTGGTTGTGAAAGGGTTCCAACAAAAGGCAAATATCGACTTCACCAAAATATTTTCACCAGTTGTGAAAATGTCTACGATTCATATGGTCTTGAGTATAGTGGCTACAAAGGACTTACACCTAGAGTTGTTAGATGTTAAGACAACCTTTCTTCATGAGGACCTTGAAGAAGAGATATATATATGCATCAGCCGACAGGATATGTGACACCAGGAAAGGAGAACAATGTGTATAGACTGAAGATGAGTCTATATGGCCTAAAGCAGGCCCCGAGGCAGTGGTACAAGAAGTTCGACAGTTTCATATTGAAAACGGTTTTAAGAGATGTCATGTAGACCATTGTTGCTATTTGAAGAAGATTGATATGTCGTACATCATCCTTCTTCTGTACGTTAATGATATGCTTGTGGCCGGTTCAAGCATGAATGACATCTCAGATCTCAAAAGACAACTGTCTAGAGAATTTACTATGAAGGATTTAGAAGCTGCAAAACAAATCTTAGACATGAGGATAAAGCATGACAGGGAAAACAAGAAACTGGTTTTATCACAGGCAGAGTACATAGCCAAGGTACTTGATCGATTCAATATGAGAGGTGCCAAGCTGGTTAACACTCCATTAGCCAACCACTTCAATCTTTTTAAGAAGCAAGGTGTAAAGACGCAAGATGAATGAGATTACATGGTTAAAGTCTCATACGCGTCTGCTATCGGGAGTCTTATGTATGCTATGGTGAGTACGAGAGCAGACATTGTTCAAGCAGTGAGAGTTGTTAGCAGGCTCATGAACAACCCCGGGAAGGAACATTGGGAAGTTGTGAAGTGGATCCTCAGATACCTGGTAGGTACTGTGGATATAGGGCTGTGCTATGGTGGATCGAAAATCAAGCTACAAGGCTGCGTAGATTTAGATTTGGCAGGAGATATCGACAACAGAAGAAGTACTACAGGTTATGTCTTTACTCTGGGTAGTGCTGCAGTCAGTTGGGTCTCTTAGTTACAAAAGATAGTATCTATTAATACAACGGAAGCAGAATATGTTGCAGCTATAGAAGCGTGTAAGGAGATAGTGTGGATGCAAGGTTTCATGGAAGAGTTGGGTAAGAAGCAAGCAGATTGCAAGCTGTACAGTGACAGTCAGAGTGCAATACACTTGACTAAGAATTCAGCCTTTCATTCAAGGACCAAACATATTGACATAAGCTATCACTTCATACGTTCGTTACTGGAAGATGGATCGATTGCTCTGGAGAAGATTTATACAACTGAGAATCTTGCTGATATACTGACTAAGGCGGTCACATGGGAGAAGCTGATCAAGCTCTGTTCAGCTTTGATTGGTCTTCAAGCTTGAAGATGGGGAGGTGGTGCACTCCGGATGTAGAAGACAAGGTTTATGGCGATGTGCCTCCAAGTGGGAGATTGTTGAAATGTAGAGTCACATCTGGGCAACGCCACTCGACCAGTCGAGTGGGCTGCTCTATTGGTCGAGGGGCCCACTCGACCGGTCGAGGGTTGGCTTGACTCAAAGTCCAGCGAGCTATGAATTTTTGGGTCCGCGGTGCTCGACTGGTCAAAGCCCTTGCTCGACCAGTTGAGGGTCTGATCGACCAGTCGAGGTTATGCAGATTCGTTTCCGGATTTTGCAAGGACTGCGAATTTTTGAGACGGTTTCGCAAGAGGTGCGAATGGGAAGTTGCCTAAACTATAAATAGGGGTCCTTAGGGCTTTTTTAGGGGTTATGAGAGTTATTCTAAAGTGTGGGCAAAGTGTTTTCTCTATACATCCAAGGAAAAAGGTTAGTATATTGTTTGTAATCTCGTTTTCTTCATAGTGGAAGTTTGCACCCGTGGTTTTTTTTTTACCCTTGTTTGAGATTTTTCCACGTATATCTTGTCTTGTGATTTGTTTAGTATGCTTTGATTATACTTCTAGATTATATTTCTTTCTGTTTATTGTTTGTGGGTGAGACCAGAGATTGGATCTCGGTTCACTGCGTTTGTTGGCATGTTGCGCAACATTTTGCACCTCTGCAGTGGACGACTCCCCAATCTGGCCTTTTGGCCCTACTGGGATTTTCTCTGTTAAGTCTGCCTGGAACGTTGACAGAGAACATGGGCAGAAGAAAGAATGGGCGAAGTGGGTATGTCATCTAAAAATTCCCCCTAAAATTAATTTCAACATTTTTGTGGATAACAATTCAAGGGGCTTTGGCTGTTGATGTATGCATCCAGAAAAAAGGGATTCCCCTGGCCTCGAAGTGTGTTTGTTGTGGAGGCGGCCCAATTTTTAGCCCTTCTACAGAAAGTATGTCGCACATGTTCTTATTCGGTAGTTTGGCTAGTAAGGTTTGGCTATTACTTGCGAGTTTCTTTGGGATTTCCCTAGCTTCTCACCTCTCGATAGCGAACCGGCTCCACTGGTGGTGGCTTAGGCCCCTACCATTCATAGGATCCCGGTGGCTCTCCGTTTAGCTCCAGCCTTCATTCTTTAGGAAATTTAGAGAGCCAAGAATGACGTTAGATATGATGGCCGCCTTATCTCGGTTTCTAGCGTGTTTGGGAAAGTTAAATGGTGGATGGAAGCTATCTCTCTTTCGGACAAGAGGAGCCCTTGACAGCCGGTGCTACTCCCAGTTGTTCCTTATGTCATTTGTCCATCCTGCCATTTCCTCCCCTCCTCAGCAATCGAAATAGTCAGATGAATTAGGCCCTCCAGGGGCTGGTTTAAACTTAACGTCGATGATTCTGCCCTATTCAATCCAGGGCCTGCAGGTGGTGGGGGCATTTGCAGGGATAGACATGGCGAGACAAAATTTGCTTTCTTCAGAGGGTACAGGAATGCCTCCAACAACATGGCTGAGCTTCAGGCTGTTTTCGACGGTTTGAAGTATTGTGTTTCTTCCAGTCTAAATAGATTTCTCATTGAATCGAATTCAAAATGGGTGATGGATTGCATATTCGGCAAGTCCACCCGTGCCTGAAAATGGATATATTGGTTGGCTAGAATCAAGAATCTTTGTGGTAGGGGATCCTTTCGAATCTCCCTCATCCCTAGAAAAGCGAACGGCCTAACAGACGGTCTGGCTAAAGAGGGGAGAAGCAAACTGATAGTTTCTTCCATGAGACCTCCCCCCTCCCTCGGTTGATCAAAGGCCGTTTACTGTTAGACAAAGCCGGTCTTGGCTCAGTGAGGGTGTTAAAGAGGCGCATAATTATATAGGATATGATAGGCGGGGCTGCTTTGGTGCTACAGTCCTGCTCGAATAGCCTAGGTTGTATTCAATTTTCTTTTTTGCATTATATATAGCTGGTGAGATTTGGGCTGCACCATTTTTGAAAAAAAAAAAAAAAAATGTGTTCTAGGCAAGTCTTCAAAAGGGGTAAAATTTTGACATCTTACAACAAACCTGAGCTATGTAATCATCACCGGGGTAAGTCTAAGCTATGTAATCATCACCGGGGTAATACATGGACTAGACATTTGCAGCTTCCATTAAGATATTGACATGCATTTGTTTAATTAGTCATACCTAAGGAAATAAACTCCCCTTGAATTAGTGTAGTTGAATAATTTAGTTGTCCTGAAGCTTTTAATGATAATGCAATATCTTGATATTATCATAATAAAAAAAATCAGTATAATAGTAACAAAGATCTCACCCAGTGAAGCATCAAATAAAGTAGTGAGTCAGTATATAGCAATATAGACTCATAAAAAATCATATGTCGAGGAAGTAAATATTCCTGTTTGGTGGATGGTTGTATCGAAAAACTTTGTTGATAAAAATGTAGCTAGTAAAAACATAGAAGAATGAGTTTAGTTCAATTTTATTAGAAACCCTTTCTCTTAGATATAAAAAATAATTGTAACCAAAGACTTTTATACTTAATAATCTATTGTATTCCATATAACTTGTAAAATGGAGTCTTCATTCCAAGAATTATTTGTCACGCCCCAAAATTCAGAACCCAAGTACGGTAACCCAAATCTTGAGTTCCAAGGTATGAATTTAATTCAAGTGTACATTCTTATAATTCCATTCTACAATTAACTAAATTAAAATACTTTATTTAAATTCAAACTTAAATTCAAAATTCATATACCCATCTAACTAACTATTTTCACTTCCTACTACAATAAGCTTCACTAATTTTCTTGTTACATCAACTAGAAATTAAATCGAAATAAAACCTAAACTATAAATGGTGCGTCAATAGAAATATCCGTCCAGGCACTAAGTGTCTCCTACGCGAATTCTTCTTCCTGCAAACTTACACATGTTGTTTGGTTTGGTTTGGTGAGCTAAAGATCCAATCATATCATTTTCATCCCTATTGAATTCTAAGGAAAGTATAGACAGTTCGATGAAGGCGGAAGCTAAATAGAGTTATAATGAAGTAGGGACACACTAGTAGTTCAACTAATATACGATTAGAGCTGGGCATCGGACCGAGTCGGATCGGATTGGGTCCAACTCGATCTTATCCGAAATCTCAATGGGTTGACCCGAACTCGTTCCGATCCGAGACCGAGTCCGCGTCACCTAACTCGAACAGATTCGGAATGTACATGGCCTGATCCAATCCGAGTTCGACTCGGGCAAGGAAACCGAGTCGGATCGGATTGAGCATTGTTCGGATCGACCAAGGAGAAAATCGACAAAAGAAGTAACAGGCGATCCACGCGTGAAGAAAAAGTTTCTTAACTCCAAAGCAATAGTCTGAAGAAGAAAAACTAGAGAATTTGCAACATGTTTTTGTTTTTTTTTTTTTTTTTGTTCTACACGAATCACACGTGCCAACTGATAACACTTGTGCAAGATCTGATCTTTCCATCTAGTTGGAAGTAATGTTTATATCCTCTGATTAAAAAGAAAAGGTCACTTTTCTCCTCGTATGACCGACAATTCCAGAAACCTTTAGAAATCTACAAAATATTTGGAATTTCAATTCACAAAAACAGGGAAAAAAAAAACTACTGGAGATATTGCAAATCCAAGAAGAAAGAGTTCTACAACGAAAGAGAAAATGGAGAGATACAATTGAAAGCAGTAAAATCAGATGGAATTGAAAACAGGAAATGCAAAATTTCATTACAAAAGAATATAGATTTCCAATAGAAAAGGGAATACATACCTCTGAAGATTTTTTCAGATTCCCTCCGAAAAACGAAGAGAATAGCCATTTGAAAAGAAGAACAAGAAAAAAAGATGAGAGTTATTTGAAATACTCTGGCTGCGGATGACACTTGATACGCATGCACTTGGAAAATGGTACACGTGGCATCTATTAACTTGAATTTTTCTAAGTTACATGTCAAAAATAAGATTGGCTAAACAATCATAACCTCTGATTCGTGGACACTTACTTCTTAAAATAAGACCGTTCGATATTTTCATTCTTAATCATCCAATAAAATTCCAACCAATCTAAAAGTCAGGTAATCGAATAAGTATAATAATTGGTTCATAATGCATCTAAGATATATGACATAATTTGGACGGTTTAATTTGAATTATAGTATGCCACGTATTTAATATTTAAGTAATTTTTAAGCGCCTGCATATCATCATCCATCAAACTGCCAGAGTATGAAATCCTTTCTCAAAAGCAGTATAAAAATTAAAAAGGGCGGATGTCGAGGAGAGAGAAACGGCGGATTGCGTATTGAGTAACTCAGTACATACGCTAACTGTACTGAGTAAACTCTGTGGGTCCCACTGTCATGCATGCATTTTATCCACTCCGTCCATACGTTTTAGCAGATAAGTTTAGGTCCTTGGCACAAAAATGAAATATGTACAGAGTTCAAATGGACCACACCATCAGAAAATGTGTGAATTAAACATCTACCATTGAAAATATCATGGGGGCCACGGAAGTTTTAGATCAATCTGATATTTGTGTTTTGACTTCATCCATGTATTTGTGATATTATGAATAGATTAGATGAAAAATAAACATCACTGTGGGCCATAGAAGGGTTTCAATGGTGGAAATCATTAGTCCCACAGTTTCTTATGGTATGGTCCACTTGAGCTCTTAGATATACCTCAATTTTGGTCTCAACCACTAAAATGATTTGAAAAAATGGATGGACGAAGTGGATAAGACAAATACATTTAAGGTGGGCCAACTGAGTTTACTCAGTACGATGAGAGCGTACTCAGTACGCAGCCCGATTTCGCAGAGGAGATCTCATAATGAGATTACACTGTATGTCATTTAATGCATAAATTTGAGACGCAGATTGCATCCTACCCCTGCCCGTCTTTAGCCGCGAACGGGCAGATCTGCAGGTGGGCCCATCATGGTGCATCCGTTTATCCAAGTCGTCCATCCCTTTTCTGTTATCATTTTAATGCCTAAATGTAAAAACGAGGCACATTCAATGCTTAAGTGGACCACACCAAAGATTACTCTTGCGTTTAATGCAATTGTCATTTAATGCCTTGTGCGTTTAATGCAACCGAGCTTATTAGTTGGCGTGGTCAACTTAATCGTAGGATCTGCCTCATTTTTATATCCATGCCTTAAAATTGTAAGAGAAAAGGGATGGACAGCTTGGATAGACAGATACATAACGGTCGGCCCACCCACATAACTGCACGTTCGGTGCGGAGATGGGTAGGGGTACGACGCAATAGCTTGAGTAGGTACTCTCCGCTACTTCGTTCCTCCGTCACACGTGCGACATATGAATTGTTCTTCTAACCTCCTCCCCTCTTTGTATGCCACGTGCGGCAACCATGATCGTTTGATGGGTGAACTATCTCCTGTCTTCCTCTCATTTTCTAACCCACACGAGTTCACAGAGACCATTTCTGTCTGCTTCTCCGGGACCAGTTTTTTCATTTCACACCCAAGTTAATCACACGAATGAAAGCAAAAGCTTCTGTATACCACTACAAAGGTAAACAGTTGGAACCCGTTTCAAAAGAATCAAAACCCATTTCAAATACAGACGGTTCAGATCGGGTCGGTCCGAATCGGATCCAATCGGATCGGATTCCGGATCGGGTTGGTTCGGATCAAAGCCTATCCCGATTCGATCCGAAAAAAATTCGGATCTAGATTATGCTACCCGATCGGTTCTGTTCGAATCGGGTCGGATCGGTTCTGTTCGAATCGGTTCGGATACCGTCTACATGAGTAAACTCGATCAACCGTCTATCCCTTTTATTAGATTAATTTAAGGCATCAAAATAAAAATGAGGCAGATCCAACGATCAAATGGACCACACCAAAGATGACTCTTGCATTTAATGCAGATGACATTTAATGCTTTGTGCATTTTAATGCAACCAAGCTTATTATTTAGTGTGGTCCACTTGAGAGTTGGATCTGACTCATTTTTGTGTTTATGCTTTAAAATAATATGAGAAAAGGAATTGACGGTTTGGATGTACAGATACATCGTGGTGGGCCTGCCCACAGACTTGCCCATTCGGAGCTAGGGACGGGCGGGGGTTGTACGCAATCCGCATCCGTCGTGGAGCAGGTGACGCAGGGAAGGACGTGTAGAGGTCGAGCCGCGTATTCCTCTGAGGATAACTACGCCGAATCGATCCTCGGGATAATTACTCCGAATCCACGAGTGAGAGGACGGATTGGCTACTCCCCCTGCCACCAGTCAATGGCTGGTGGTCGGTGCTCTGTGGACCCTACCATGATGTATTTATTTCATCCATGTCGTCCATCTATTTTTCTAGATCATTTTATGGTATTAAACCAAAAATGAGGTATATCCCAATCTCAAGCGGACAACATTACAGGAAACAGTGTTGAACGAACATTGTGCGGATCGGATTGGTCCGGATTGGCCACCGATCCGAACTTGATTCGATGTATGGTTAGATCTTAATGGGCCTACTCGATCTGACCCGATCCTGGCTTTTGGTTTAGATCGGATTGAGTCTGATTCTGCTTAGCTCTAGCCATCATGATGCGTGTGTGAGTTCTAATTTATTCATCAGTTTTACGAGTTTATGTTAGTACGTGAGCCCAAAAATGAATCTAGAAATTGTATTAACTTATTTTTATTTTTATTTTTATTTTTTACACACGCACACACACCCACCCACTCACGGTGGGCCCGCCCACAGAACTGCCCGTCCCTAGCCATCTAGAAATTGTATTAACTTGTTTTACGAGACATTTGGCGTATTCTCAGTGTTTATGTATGGGTAATCTCCCATTACAACATTTGGATTATGTTTTAAAGCATGAGGATGTATGGTGGATGTTGTGCGTCAGGTCTCGTAATTGAAGATATACGGTGGATGTTTGGGTTGATTATGTGGTGTCTAAGCGTTCATCGCAATTGGGATTCTCGAAATAGGCCTTCTAAGGTTAATGCGTATATAACCTACACGTGTGGACATGTATACATGTAAATGTGTACTCGGGTACCTACTCGAGCGTGCATGAAAATTTTTAATATATTACATTGTTTATGGACAATTGATTAATAAGGGACATGACTGTTAAAAAGGATTTCACCCATAAGGTTTTAAGCACATTAGCATGGAGTAGAATAATCAAACCTGTCTCGACCATGTGTTAGTATTTTTATTTTTGCTATGCATTAAAAAAAATATTTTTGGAAATTGATTTTCAACTAATGTCTAACATTTTATTAAAGAATTTCTAGATAATTAACTATATAAATCTAATGTAGTCATCAACAAAAATTATATAATATCTCACTCTAAAAGAAGGCAACAAATGTAGGACCCCAAAGATCACAAAGACTCCTAAAAAGAGTAACAATTGCAATTTTATTATTTAAAATAAAACTAAGTTTACATACCCCAAACGCTAATGCCAAATATCTTCTGGGACTTTCCCTAATATGAATACTATTATGGTTATAATCACATCTTTATCTAAGGCATATAAATTTTCTCTTTATTCTTTGTTGCTAGAACTTTGTTTTTTCAAATTTTTATCTCAAACTCGAAGTCACTAAATTCAAAAATACTAGAATTATTCTTTACTAACTTAGAGACATTAAATTCATCTTAGTTTTGAGAACAACTTCAATATTATTTAACTTAATATTGCCAACCAACGAAATTACTTATATGAAAAATGTTTAGCTGAGAACTGTTGGGATGCCTTGCATAAACCTTAGGATCTAGCCTCCCGAAACAAACCAGAATTATGGATAATAAAGCAATGAAATAAATCAAAGCATCAATCACACACCCACACGAGATTTACGTGGAAAACCCTCAAAGAGGTAAAAACCACGGGACCTCGTCCAGATCAACAATCCACTATGAAGTAGAACGTTTACAACCTTCTTCACTCACGCAGGAGTGGATAACAATAAGAGAAATAGAGAAACGGAGAGATCTAACCGATTACGAGGACATAGAAGCGCTGAGATTTAGATTGCAAAGTAGAGACCTCCACGAGCAGAACCTCCCTTCTATAAGCTTCCTCTCTCTCTTTCTCTCTTTCTCTCACCTTTGATAGTCCTAAACCCTTTAGCAAATACCTTGTAAAAGCTTTAGGAAACCCTCTTGCTATTTTGTGATACCTAGAAAAACCCTAGGCAATCCCTTTTATAGTTTTGGGAAACTCCTTTCCGCATCCCAGTTGCGAAAGGACTCAAATCCGCAGTTTCGCGCAACTGCAGAACAAACTGCGTAACCTTCGACTAGTCGAGATATCCCTTCGACCAGTTGTAGGCCCCCTTCGACACCATCGTAGCTACAGTAAAAACGCAAAATTACTCGCTGGACTTTGAGTCGAAGTTTCGACTCGAAACCTTCGACCGGTCGACCACCAGCCTTCGACCAGTCGAGCAGGGCTCTCGGCCAGTCGAAGATGGGTCAAAATAACCCATCAAATCTCTCCCTTTTT
>JAJHSJ010000002.1:5148384-5226482 GCA_021015155.1 Magnolia officinalis
ACAAAGCACATCCCCTCTCCTCCATCCTGGGACATAGGAACTCTCCTTTTAACACAGGGAAGAGCAAGAAATGACAAGAAGAAGATCACCATCTTCTTTTAATAGTCAAGACCTTGAATTCATAAGTTGAGTTCTTAAATCCAGAAGGAGAAAGAGAGAAAATTCAGAAATCTTTTATTGAATAAAAATCTTGGATTGTTGGATTATATCACTTATAAGGAATACCCAAATTTCTAATTCAAATAGAAATTACCTAAAATAGTAAAAATGCTAAATTTGCCAGATATAGAAATGTCTATTAAGGCTCTACTAAAGCATTTAGGGCATTATTACAATTAGGGATGAAAGTCAGGTTGGTGCTGAACCCTAGCCCAACCCAAGGTTCCTATACCTCAACCCAAACCCAACCTAACCCAACCTCGGGTTAGGAATTCTCAACCCAAGCCCAATTCAAGCGGGTTCCTATACCTCAACCCTAACCCAACCTAACCCAACCTCGGGTTAGGAATTCTCAACCCAAGCCCAATTCAAGCGGGCTCAGTCGGGTTGGTTGGCCTGGTTGGGTGGATACATGCTAATATAATATTTTTATTATTACATTAGTCTATTATATTTTCATTACACGTCTTATTGTTTGTACCTATGATTTTATTAATTATATATACGGTTACTTATCATAAAGAACTTCATTTTTTTTTATTTTTTTGAACAAACAAGCTAATATTATATAGGACAACTATTCCTTTAAAAGTTATATTGTGTAGCACGAAATCTATTTGAGAGAAAGAAATCCGGCATATCTTGTTAGCTTGAATCATCAGAAATGATGTAGACCAATGAAACCCAATAGCACTAGAATTTCTTGTGCCTTCAACACAGATAATCCGCACTCAATTATAATTTATAAGTAACTTATATATCCATCGGGTTCGAGTTGGGTCGGGCAACCCGATACCTCAACCCGAACATGACCCAAGTTTTATTGGGTTGGTGTTTGTATAGCCCAAGCTCGAGATTGAACCTAATACAAACCAAGCCTAACCCAATATCGGGTTGATCACGGGTTAGTCAGGTTGAACCCACCCGACTTCCTACCCTAATTACAAGCAACCTTTAAAAGAGATGAAAATTCTAAAACTGTAAGAAGTGGGAAATATGATGAAAACAAAATTTACCAAAAATAGTAAAATTTTCATAAAATCTCGATTTTGATACCAAAGGCATGTGTTTTCTAGCAAAACAAACAAATTCAACTGGCATAATGGGTGGGTCAACCACAGATGTAACGTTACATAAAGATCAATAAATCATACATTTCGTGACGATGACCATATCAAAACTTACGAATTTTTTTTACAATCAACTTTGAACTACAATTTTTGCATATATATCCAAAATGAATATCTTCAAAGGAGTTCATTATGACATGCCCTACATCTCTCCGACAGTAGCGCCCGTTCTTCCACCAAGCTTAAGCTCCAAACGCAAAAATGTCGTCGCACAAGACATTCAAGATCAAGAAGAAGCTGGCGAAGAAGATGAGGGAGAATAGGCCCATCCCTCATTGGATCCGCATGAGGACGGACAACACCATCAGGTACAACGCGAAGCGCGGGCACTGGCGTCGTACGAAGCTAGGGTTTTGAATCCCTTCTAGGTTTTTCCTTCTTTCCAATTATTGGAATTTTTTGGTTAGTCTTTAAAAGGATTGTTCAATGAGATGATATTTCTTAGTTTCGGTATATCGAAGTAGAGACTTCTCCTAATGTGGGTCCTAAGGATTCAGTGTTGTTTGGCATTTTTAAGTGTTTGGATGGTTGAATTTAATATAATTGGGCACTTCTTCTTTAAAAAAAAAAAAAAAAAAAAAAAAAAAAAAAAAAAAAAAAAAAATGCCATGCCCTACATAGACTAGGCCCAATTCTAACATTCTACTGGCTTTCATTCAGGTTTTTTGGTCCAACTATATTAAGAATGCATTTGCAGCCCCCTCTACATCACCTTTTCTTACATGTGCCACTCATATGCAGCCCAACCACATTGCAAGTCGCATTATGGATTGAACACATCTCTAAAATCACAGCCATCAGCAATCTTAACCATCCAATTCATGGCTATTAAATATATTGCTAGAAGTAATGGGTGGTCCAAATTCCAAGGGCAGAATCAGATGGTAAATATCATGTTCTGAGTGTTGTTTCTTGGCTATGTTCTATCCGCTATTGGGTCCATGATTTGGCTACTCTTTTCTTAAATAGTGGTGAACTATTGCGCACATGCCAACGAGTGGGGCCCATTGTTTAACAGACTGTTGTAATGTGGGCCCACACCATGAATTGACTATTTCCTAAAGTATTCTTGATAAGACAATATCGACCATCTAATTTATAACCTACTAGTAGATGGTCAAAGGATGCAACTGTCCAGATTCAAAGAAAAAAAAAATGTGGGGCCATCAAATAGAAGATCTGAGTCACCGAACCAAGTGCTCTACTTGTATAAAATGGGCACATCAGGAAACTGTTCATGCTATTCACATTCTTCCGCATCCAAGGAAACGGATGATTCCTCCTCCACTCAATCCTCGTACTTTTTTTTAAAAACCCAATCCTCCAAGTTGCAGAGAATTATATGCGTGTCCTGATACATTGCATTTGAACACATGGTGTTTACCATGCATTCAAGCTATGTAGGGCCACCATGATGTGTGAGTGCCATCCAACCCACCCATTAAATGTGCCTGCCATTGTTAGAACTTGATCCCAGAACTCATCCTGATTCATGACTCAAGTGGGCCACACCAAGTGGAATGAGTGGGGGCATTAGAAATTAAGGGGACGCCCACATACAAAATTCAAAATGAAGTTTTTGTATCCACGGTGACTTGAGTAAATCCAAACTTTACATGGGCCACAACAAGTGAATATAGAGAGTATAGGCATGAATGTACTTTGATCCCTATGATGTGTCCTATCTGAGTTTTTTATATGGATGATTCTTGGAATGTATGGTGATCATGAATAGATGCATCAGATGCACGGATGGGATTCCCCATGCACATCACAGGTGGGTCCCACACAGCAATAAAGTATGATAATTATCGTGAGCCTGAAACACATAAGAATTCGTTTGAAAACCAACCAAAAGCGTGGAGCCCCAGCTGTTGCGTCCTATGATCTCTACGGTCGTCAACAGGCCAGCTCGGGCTCAGCCCAGGTCAATCCAAGACCAGCCCACAAAGAAAAACCTAGACCTAAGTCCACTTGAGACTATTAAGCTTGGCCAAAGCCCAACCGCACATAAATACAGTTTGCAAGACATGGAGAGGAGGTTAGAAGAGCAATATTGGAAAAGACGCATTATTTGATGCAGAAGATATCAACCATCAAATCTAATTCCTTTGTAATGACCAAAACCATATATATGATGGGCTTAACTATGAGTTTGGAATACACAAAGCAAGTATCTAATTCAAGTATGTCAACCTTTGATTATTTCAAATGTCATTTGAAGGTTAGGGAGACCATCCAAATTAAAAAGAATAAAGTCAAATGATTAAACTGATAAAATATCAGAATCTAATGATTTTGTTTTTTTATATACATATATTATCTAATGTGATCGGATCCATCATATAAACGATTCCGATTATTGGAAGAAGACTCGAGACCAAGAGGGTTAAAACATTTCCTATATAGCAATAACTTTTCGATGCAAGATTTTGTTTTTTATATACATATTATCTAATGTGAGATCCATCATATAAATGGTTTCGATTATCGGAAGAAGTCTCAAAACCTAGAGGATTGAAACATTTCCTATAGCAATAACTTTCGATGCAATAGCTCTGGATGTATTCGCTTGCAGCCCTATGGCTTAGTGGTGGACTCATACAAGAGTTTCAACACGAGATCATGGGTTTTAGGACCCTGTGTGGCGTGAGTGCGCAGGTGAGTGTGAGGGCGTGTGAAAAATAAAAGATAAAAAAACAGAAGCTTTGGATGTATATTGTAAAATCTTTTTTTTTTTTTTTTTTTTTTAATTTAAAGTGAAGTGGGTGGGAGAAATAGCTTGGGTTGTATTTTAGAAAACTCTTTTTTCCTTTTTTCTTTTTTGAAGTGGGGTTTTAGGAGCAAGCTACGCAATTGCTTGTGGGCTACTTACATCAAAATTTTAAAATGATAACAGGTAAAATCAAAACCATTATTAGCACTAAGCATATAAAATCTGAAACGTCAGACTTCTTAAGTACACACCTTTATATTACCTAATTGTCCTTACCTTTATTTCAAATCCTTTTCATATTTTTTGAAAATTCAAAATTTTCTTAGAAAACTAATTCCCTGCGATAATTGCCCTTGGTGACACTAACAACTTCTAAACAGCTGGAGTCTTCCCATTTGAGCAGGATTGAATTTTAGGCATGGGACTCACCTCGACGCTAGCCGGCCCATAGACGGCCCTAATAATCTCTATCTCCATCATCCTAGTAAACCCGCAGCGGGCCATCTTGGTGTCAGCTCAGGCGCAGCCATTTACGTCTAGCCTATTAAAACTCAAGCCTAATACAAGCCCATGATAAGACTCAAAAAACCCAAGCCCATTAAAGAAGTGGACCTGGTCCATCTATCGAATAGGGCATAAGCCCTAAAGTTCACTATCAAACCTGTTGTAGGAGGTTGGAACATGAAGCCCGGCGCCGGGCCTACTTGATCACTGTTCATTTTCGACAAGCGTTACATCATGCTGTGCCAGTCTGGCAGTGACTAATAGGCGTGCATGGGCCATGAAGCTTCTATGCCATGCCAAAACATGCACTCAGCACAACGGCACATTGATTACATGCCATTATAAGGAACCAATATCTTCCCTATGAGCACTAGTCTGATGCTACATGTTCTTGATCAGTTTGGAATCTTAATGAATTGTGGTCTTGGACTACTTCCACTTGGACGGCACGTCAGGTCACTCGAAACACGTGCAAGCCCGCGCAACCGACATGTGGCGCACCATGGACCATGTTGTAGATGTTGTTTTGAAGAGTCCCATCTCGCCAGAATCAATGGGGGCCCACCTCACCATACAGGGAGGCTGAGGATTTTATTGCATGATAATAACCTATGGTAGATATTTTTAGGCCTTGGAAGACTTGGGTCATTCTCAAAACATAAATAGGTTGGGCCCACTGGGATTAGTGGTTGTTATAGATGCTTGTGGGGCTATTTTCTTCTATGGTTTTATGGCTTGGAAGAATTGCCTTAGCTCAAGGACTAGTCCTGTGAGAATGGAAGGATGGGAAGATTTTCTTCCTCATGATGCTCTTAAAATGTCAATGGAGGCATGAATTATTGCACTGTGGCCCCTTGGACAGTGGGGCCCACAACTTGGTCGGTCTGGATTGATTTCATGTCAACCACGTGACAGTGGAGTGGATTTGTGTAAGAAATGGAGATAAAATGTACGAGGATGCATGACTAAACCACTCTGTCAGTGATAAAATGTCAAAAGGGTAATGATCACATTACGTTCAAGCTGTGTGGGGCCAACCTGTGATGTTTATATGGAATCCAAACCGTCCATCTAGTCTTCCTTCTCATGCTCACTGTAATCCAAATATTAATCCTGATTTTTAAAAATCAGGTGGGACACACCACTGGAAACAATGTACAATCACGAGTACTAAAACCAATATATTCACATGGTGTGGCCCACCTTACTTTCGGAGTGGCAACACGGTGGACCTGACATTCCATCTGGAATTCTCAATAGTGGGCGTCAACCTTCCCAATGTCCCCCATTGTTCCCTTTGGTGCGAACCACCAGACTTATGGATCAAGTTGGATTTTCAAATCTAGGCTTAATATGAGGGTGCATGAGACGACAGTCAGACACATGGTAGGCTCCACACAACTCAAACGTGTGATATTATGTGATTAATCCTAAAATTTCAAAGGGTTTCTTTGGACTTCACCATGTGGGCTGTGTTAAACTTTACTAGCACTTGTGTGAATTTGATCCACGCCATCCGTCAGACGGGTGACCGCAAGGATCGGCCATTGGCCATAAGGTTTCAATGGTTTCCATCATAGTAATAAATTTAGTTATCGGCCTACACTCAAAATTTCTCAAGATATTTTTAAAATGTATGATTCTTTTAAATATTTATAATATTAATTAACAATGTTATAGATGGTGTACTCTCACTTTTAAAATAATAATAATAATAATAAGTTTTCTCATCAGAAATTTTGTTGAAAAAATATTATAAATTATTAAATAAATTTATATTTTAAAAATTCATTAATGTTTTTACTAATTTTTTTAGATAATATTGCAATAAAAGCATGAAAAGAAATCAAATGATAATTTCACGATAATACCAGAATATTTATCACAATATCATTGGGAGATATTCAAAATCTCCACGATATTTGTCACACTGGTCTCCACAATGCAAAATGACTAATTGGACAGTCCACACAATTTCACCCTACCTTTTTCAACATCATAGGCTGCACTTCTATTTACCATCCAACTAATTAATGGACAACTACCGACTAGTGAAGCTTCAAGAACAACTTGACTCTGGTTCTGAGTTTATTCATGACCTGATCATAACTAGCTGAGTCAGAAAAACCACATTTGATCGAGTCATGTCCTAATGTGCAATTTTACTTTTATTGAGCCCTGCCCATGGAATGCCAACTCATCTAACTCGACTCGGACTTAGTAGTGGAGTCCAATCCAGCTTGGCACCATGAATCACCACTCCGAATATGCCTGGCATGGCCCCTCTCAGACAAGCCACCTCCCAACTTGGGCGAGCAGCTCACCAAAAATAATAAAAATAAAACATCATCCAGCCAAACCTATCCTGCCAAACCTAAAAGTCAACATTAATGCCAGGTGACATGCCTATCTCTAGCTTTTTCCTGGGTAGAAGTGAGCTTCCTCACTCAACTAGTGAGTGGAGGGATCCAAGGTAACATAAACTATATTAAAAGGAACTTGCAATATGCACTAATAGCCTAATGCACCATTGTTAAATAAAATAAAAATAAAAATAAAAATAAAAAATCATATTTCCAATCACATTCAACAGAGAAATACAAGTGTAAAGATGTTTGGTTATCGGCCTTTGACACTATGACACTAGTAGAAATGTCACATACAATAGTGGTGTAGATGAAGAAGCGGTATGTAGGACGTGGAGAGAAGTGTGGTTTTATAAGGATCCTTACTCATGCTTGGGTGGTAGACTCTCGGGAGTTTCAACACCCGGTCAAGGGTTCGAGTATCCATAGGCGGTGAAATCCCACTATTGGGTGAGTGTGTAGGGTTTGTGTGTGCATGTGTTAAAAAAAAAAAAAAAAAAAAAAAAAAAAAAAAAAAAAAAAAAAAAACAGATAAGCAAATGGTGTGATAGTATATAAAGCTGCCTATATAGAATAGCTCAATCAAACCATCCAAGTTGCAGAATCCCACATTAAATAAGTTAGTTTTTATAATTTGGATTAGTTTAATGTTTCGTATTGTCTTATTAATAAGCATTCCTTAATGAATTTTGGCCATTGACTGTTTTCATTCAGTTGTCCATTTAAGTATCCAACAATCAGCCAGCTAGAAAATCTAATCAATACATTTTTTTAGGTCCTTTTGGGTCCGAGCCCAAGTTTGTACAGTTTATTTTGACTTTATAGTATCGGGTGTACAAATTTCCGGTGTTTCTCATCAACTACCTTAATCTGCCAACGTTATAATAAAATTATCTAAATACCCTTTCTTTTGTCTAATTAAAGAACCTTCTATAGTCTTAAATAAGGCAGAACTTTCCCTCTCTTAGCAGCCCACGTTACATAGAATACATATAACTATTAGAATATAGAATACCATAGGATATTATTTTAAGATGAGTAAGAAGCTTCTTAATTAAACGAGCGAGGTTACATTTTCTAATGTTCATTTTTAGCTGTTTTCTTCATTTTAAATTCAAGATTGTGACTTTATTGGGGGCCAGACTCGTCAATTATGCGTGAAAAGGGAACAACTTTATACTTGTTTCAGGACACAACCATGAGGAGCCCGATTCATTAATTTCCAGGACATTACACGGGTGTCCGCATGTGCCTGGGGCGCACTACTCAGTCTCATGAAGGATACATGGATCATAAATTGTATAATCATATGTTTTTATAATTATAAAATAATCATTAGGAAAAGCATTACTCACTTGAGTTACTGTGTTGACTCACTCGAGTTAAATTTGATAGGTGGACCCAGTTGCGAATTTGGATGATGGAGGTTATAACAATATTGACTGTGTGGGAAATGTGTGGGAAAGAGAAATGACCAAATTTCCCTTGACGCCATTCCGTTTAGAGTTTATTTATTTATTGACTTTCAGGCCGGGTAAATATATGGTAAATACGTCACTGTTACTCCTTAAGCCGGATTGATTTTATAGGAGTATTTCCATTTCGAAAATCAATCCAGAAAAGGCTAACTTAAAATTTTGGGCTCATCATGATGTATGTGACATATCCACATCGTTTATATTCTTTACGAACAATTTAGGGAATGAGCACAAAAAATGAGACAGATACAAAGCCATAGTGGCCCACCCTACAAGAAATAGTGGTTATAAAACTTCCATTGTTGAAAGTTTTTTTTTTTTTTTTTCCTAAGGCTCATAAGATTGTTTATTTGTCATTTACCATATTCATAATGTCATACAAACATGGATATGGGTAGGCACAAATTTCAGCTTTGATACAAAAGTTTTGGGATTCCCTAGAAGTTTTTAACTATCCGTGTGTAATTCCTATTATTTCATATGGTGTAGTCTACTTAAACTTTGGATCCTCCTCATTCTTTAGCTTGTGTCCTAAAATCTGCTAACAAAATAAATGGAAAGCGTAGATAAGCCATGTACATCACAATGAGCACCACATAAAATTTACACCATCATTGATTTTAGTGTTCAAAAAGCAAAATATCAACGTAGGTCTTATAATGTGTTGGAATTACAATAGTAAATAATTATTACATATTTACACATAACTACAATGGTGAATTAGAAAACAAACAGCCCCTCCTTATAACAACAACCCGTCCTCTTGCTCCACAATTAAACTAAAGAAAAGCCCAAAAAGAATAATAATAATAATCTTCCCCACCTGGAAAAAAAAAAAAATTTATATCCTTTTAATACACCTTATCAAATTCACATATTATTCTCTCATCTAAAATTGGATGTGCATATAAGTTCATCTAAGTGTAATTAAACTCATTGTATGCATCAAAGCACTTCAATTTAATGTAGATTTAACGCATGCACTTGGATGCACTTATATGAACAAAACTATGCTAAAGGTTATCTGTTAATTTTAGTGGATTGCCTTTATTTTATCATTTTATTTTTGTTTATGTTTGCTTTGTTTTCAGGCCTAAGTTGGATAAGAACAGGATATGATACGTATCATGTTGGCTTTATTTAGTGTAGACTGCCATCAGTGAGAAAAATGTTCTTTTAATAGAGAATTTTGTTTCTCTTCCGCTTTATAATTTCCATTTCTTTTCTTGTCGTGTTTATGCATATGATTCTTCATGGTTTTGTAATTAAGAGCTTCTTCTGCACTCAGGTACATGTGATTCTTCATTGTTACATATGTGGATCTAAGAAGTGTTCATATGCTATGTGTGGTGAGATCCATAAATCATGACACGATCACATATATTGCAGGTCTGATCTATCCACTATTTAAATACTACACATGTAAAAGTTTAACGGTGGGACTAATTGATCAACGGTCTAAATCTAAGGGTTGAAGTTATGATCAGGCACACCGGTGGGAGCGGCACTAAAAATATGAACAATCGCAAATTCACGTAGGGGTGATACGATCTTACTGTGATGCACTTAGATAAAAGCCAAGGGCTTTGATGCAAATACACTTCATACGATAAGTGCATTGTTTTGGATCAACTCAACCTGAACATTGCCACCTAAGTCTATCCAAAGATTATTTTTTTAACAGTAGCTTAGACATAAATAGGATTAAAATACATCGCTAAAATGAAGATTGCCAATGAAATACCTCGTCTGGGTTACACAGCTAATGACTTCCTATAAACAAATCTCAAGAACATTTGTTTCCATTTTTACGAAAGCTTATCAATGGTGTAGAAAAATGAAGGGCCCATTATCAATATGAGACCTCTTAATCCTAACCGTTGATTTAAATGTCATAATTGGGTAGTTAATCATTGGATGAGATTGCTCGCTCTCTCTTAATTTATCAAGTGGGGCCCACCTCTCATCATCATAGCATCCCCTTTGGATCCACCAACAGGCAAAATTTTATATGGGTGTTTTCCACTTGGTGATTTTCTTAGAAGATTCAAAAGATGCACATGAGGAGTGCACCCACTTGCGCAATATATCAAATGATCCGGTCGGGAATCTAGTGGGCATCTGCTCGCCCTACATCAGTCTCCAAGCGCGCCTATGTTCTCAACACACGTGTAATCCTGGAAAGTGTGTGGAACATCCGAACAGTGTGTAAGCCGGGGCCCACTTGGAAGGTGACCTTATATACAAATCAGCACCATCCATTCATTGGAGCACGACAAACGCAAGTGGAACGTTGATGAGTGGTCATTTTATTTACACCATCCATTCATTTCATAAGGGGGTGGCCCACCTGATGACTGGACGATTCTGATCTTTACATGTCACCATCTTGATCATTGTCCTACCATATGTTCGTGGATGTCCTATGTATTTACTAAGATTGGCACGTGTGATCCGTGTAAAGGTGAGTGAGGAGGTAGCAAAAGCTCCCAATGGTGAGATTGAAAGTAGGCTGAGTCAGCAAATTTTGAGTAGGTATCTACGGTGAGATCCTATTGACATTTGACCCCCACCATCTATAAAAGCTGAAAGTCATGCCTACTAAAATAGTAAAATAACATCGGCTTCTTTTCCTTACATGTATTTTATTCGTTTTAATGACTCCCAGCTCGTCTTTTACATTAATAAATCGCCACCACACGTTTTGTGGCCACGTCATTCTTGACTAGTTTTGATAGTCTGACAGGGTACGAACATCCATAAACAGGCACTCAGCAATGTCCACTTGGAGTACAGGTGCAGTCCAAGCATTTCAAATAGAGGGGCCCACCGTTTTCCTTACCAGAAAAGTTAGGACCGTCCAATCAATCTGTTTTGGGGGATATGGACCATCTACGGTGTGGCCCACCAATTGGAAAGTTTGGATCGTGGTACTTGTTTGTGATGTCTATAGTGGAAGTGTGCATGCTTATGGATGCCTATACTCTCACAGCGTACCAAATAGCTCGCCGTTGATTTTTGTATGCAGAAGATGGGCCGATTAGTGCCTATCCCCCCATCTAGTGGTAGGCTAGAATACATCCGGACGTATTGGAATGAGATATGTTAGGACTTTAGCCTTTTGATGTTGGGTCATTTTTCAATCATCTAAACCGTTTATATGATGGGCCTCACCTTCGATATAGGACAACCAAAACAATAAATACTCTTAGATAGAAATTATTTTATTTTCCATCTTTGATCATTTCACTCTTTACATTTCAGTATGGACAATCTCAGTGATCATGGGGTTGAAATATTTAAATCTGTGAGCTTTTTCTGGGTATTGTCCATCCACGGTGAGGACAATCATATAAACGGCTTGGATCATTGAAAGAGACTCTTATCCAACGGCTAAGATCTGAAGCATCCTATTGCAATTAAGTCGGCGTTGTATAGGAAGCTGAAGGAGATCACATTCACATGTTGTCATTCCTATAACTTTTATTTGTCTATTTAATAATAAAGTAATATTTCAAAATCCAAATCTGAATGTGCTTTTCAGATTCAGTGGGCCATTTTCAAGATGATTTGGTTGTTTTGGAGACTGTAGAAATACTGTACTCCTGCCATCCCATTATACACGTGTCACATGCTCAATGACCTGGATATAGAAGTTGAAGTGCCCCACGGTGGACGGTCTCTACTGCTGAGAATTGATAGCTGTACGATAATCCCGAGCGCGGATTAGGTGAGGCCGGGCTAACAGCTTAGGTGAGAGAAGCGGGATGCCGGCAATGGGAGGATAGGTGGCTCCCACCCTGATGTTTGTGAGAAATCCACTTCCCAGAAATGAAGTAGATCCAAAACTCTACGTGATAGAAAATAGTAAGAATTAAACATCCACTATTAGAACATTTATGGGACCAAAGAACTTTTCGATCAGGCTAATATTTTTGTGTTTTCAATTTATCACATTAAGAATAACCTTATGAACAATATAAATAGCATATAAGCATCATGGTGGACCGGAGGATGTTTTATGGTATTCACCTGAGTTTTGGGGACCATGTTCTAATATGATCTAGTAAAATATATGGACTGGATGGATTTCCCACTAACATTACAGTAAGCCCCACCGAGCTTTTCATTGTAGGAAGTTCTTGCGAAATGCTTTCACATGGAATCAATGTCCATTGGTGAAGCCCTAACCATGGGCCACCATGTATATTTCTTGTCTCTACCGTCCATCCATCTTACTAGCTTTTTCTTTTTACATACACACTCACACCCCACACACACTTGTGCACTTACACCATAATGGGTACTTGAACCCATGAACACGTGTTAAAAATCTTGTGGGTATACCACCAAGGCATAAGTAAGGACTCCATTTATTTTACCAACTTATTTTAAGCCATGAGACCAAAATTGAAACATATACCGAGCTCAAGCAAACCCCACCACAAGCAACGATATGAATTGAACACCTATCATTAAATACTTTTAGGGGCCACAAAAATTTTAGATTAAGTTGATATTTGTGTTTTACCTTCATCCATGGTCTACCTTATGGACAAGTGGATGACAATGAACATCATTTTGGACCTTAGGAAGGTTTCAACGATGGACATCATTAATTATCCCTATTGTTTCCCATGGTGTGGTCAACGTAAGCTTTTAATATGCTTCCTTTTTGGGATCATGCCTTAACAATGATATGGAAAAACGGATGGAGAGCATGGATAAGACATATACATCCACACTAGCCCCTTGGGGTTTACTCATGTACTAAATTACTCAGTATTCAATCCTCTTCTACGTCGTATATCCATGTCATCCAGCTGTTTTATAGCTTATTTAGGGCATGGTTTGAAAACAGAGGTAGGTCCAAATCTTAAGTGGACTACGCTACTATGGAAAATAATGATGATTGAATGCCCAGTATTAAAAACTTCCTAACACCCTTTATAATGTTTATTTGTCATCTAACATGTTGATAATGGACTGACCTGCTCAGACATCCCACCCAAAACTAGATGAAATATATTCTTCGACTCTAGTCAAGCTTTGATAAAAATACTTGATAGGACTTGACGCACATCGACGGACTACACAAGTAAGGTGCATTTTAAATGGGTTTAGAAATAGCTAATAGGTTAATTAGTAGATTAATCAGCCTATTCAAGGTTTCTACAATTTGCAAAGTATGACTTAATGCAGTATTATTGAAATTTCTTTAAATCCTTACGAACGCTTAAATTTTTTTATAAAGTTCAGACCACATCACATATCAAGCGAGCAAAAAATTATGCATAACCCATTTCGTGTCCACAACGAAGGCCTTTAGAATTTATGGTGCAAATCAACCAAATGAGTCTCATAAAAATAAGAGCCTTATGACTCTCTAATCTAAGAGTTATTCTATAATTCCTAGCGCGCCATAGATTTCAAAGTTTTACTTAGCTAGTAACCATTTCAATTTAGACATATTTTATATTTAAGTCATTATCACACTCCATTCACCTAGCCAAATAATTCAATGCGAAAGGAGAACTTGGGTGTGTGCTTTCCACGGCGTTCACACCTAAATGAAGGGAAACACAAATAGCGGCTTCATCCAAAACTTTTGTGCCCTCAAGAAATTTCTATTAGTAGGAATTCAATCCGGAGTGGTCCACATGAGATTTGGTTCTACTTTTTTTTTTTTATTCATGCCCTAAAATGAGAGGGCATGGAAAAATGGATGGACGGTGTGGATAGACAACACATACATCAAGGTGGGCCTCACAGCCTCGCCCACTAAGCTGTTACCCCTACCTCACCTAATCCGGGCCCGATAATCCCGAGCGTGTAGTCCATGGCATGGAAATTAAATGGTATAAAATAAAAGGATCACTGCCCAATTCACGAACGTAAAGATACATTGCCTGATCATTAGGAAAAATTCTCAAACTGTGGTCCACCTATCGTGGCCCAAAAATTCTGAGAGTACCAATCATCCTCAGATGTATTATAGACAGATGTCTTAAATCTGTCTGGTGGTCTGTCGATGATATCGAAAGGACCGTCAATGATATCGAGGCTGTCATCGACAGGGTCTCATTGTCATCGATAATTCACAGTATTTTTCACCCCTGGTCGCTGGACAGTTTTGGTCCTGTTTCGATATCATCGAAGGACCGTCGATGATATCGAAGCTGTCATCGAGAGACCTTCGATGACATCAATAAGTTCCGCAGATGCGATTGCGGAAACGTAGATTTTGCGGATTTTGTTTCCTATTTGGATTCTATCTCTTTCTATTCTTATTTAAAGGGGTGTATGCGGGATTGGGATGCATTTTAAGGCTTTCTAAAGTAGTTCCAAGGGTTCCTAAAAGGTTTTTTTAGGGTTTCTAAAGGGTGTAGCAAGGGTGAGATTCGAGGTTATTTGAATTGGGTAAGTCTTCTCTCTTTGTAATTTCTATTTTCATAGTGGAGATCTGTCGCTTTGTGCCATGGTTTTTTCCCGCAAGGATTTTTCACGTTAAATCTATGTTCTCTTGTGTGTGCTTGGTGTCATTGGATTGCTATCCTAGATTTAGATCTGTGTGATTTCGCAAGTTAAAATCTCCAACAAGTAGTATCAAAGCAATCGGTTGGGGCACAGATCTGAATCTGCAGGATTAGTAATAATAGCGAGCACCAGGTATAAGATTGAGAAGTACTCAGGGAAAAATAATTTTGAATTATGGAAGATCAAGATGATAAGTTCCTTAATCAAGCAAGGTGAAGATGGTACTCTTGAGGAGCGAAAGTCTACTATGAAAGATGATGAATGGAATACTCTTGATAAGAAGGCATTATCATCGATCCGTTTATGTCTCACGGATGAGGTTCTCTACAACGTCATGAGGGAGAAAAATGCGGCTAAGTTATGGGCGAAGTTAAAGGATGTTTATGCGAAGAAATCCTCTGAAAATCGCCTACACTTGAAGCGGCAGTGGTATAACTTCAAGATGGCAGAGGGTGGAGATCTAGAGGCTCACATCAGCAACTTTAATAAATTGGTTTGCAAATTGCTGGATATGGAAGTGATGAAAGATGAAGAACAGGCATGTATGTTGCTGAATTCTCTTCCGGCGTCGTATGAGTCATTTAAAGACACTATTTACAGCACGAATAAAACCCTGAATGTCGACACCGTTATCTCAGCCCTTCAAGGAAAGGCTATGAGAAAGCTAAACGGCGACATGGGGACATCTTCTGATGTACTGTTTACAATGGGTAGGAATTCTGAACAAGGTACGGGTTCTTCAGGTTATAGATCCAAATCCAAGGGCAAGGGCAAGGGCAAAGGAAAGGTAAAGTGCTGGAATTGTGGGAAGGAAGGACATGTGAAGAAGGATTGTGAAAATCCTAAATCGAATAGAGAAGATTCTGAGGCTTCGTATAGGGAGGTCAATGTTGCCACGTCAGATGGATCGAGTGAATGTGATGGTGATGTTTTGTCTGTGTCTACTATCAGGCGGCCATACGATGATCGTAAGGACGAGTGGATGCTAGACACACGGGCATCTTTTCACATGACACCTCATCGGAGTTGGTTCGCCAGCTACAAGGAGTGCGATGGTAGACAGATATTTATGGGCAATGATATTACCTGTAATGGTGTGGCTGTTGGTACGGTGCACATCAAGATGTTTGATAGGGTGAAGCGTACCTTGACTGATGTCAGGTACGTTCCTGATTTAAAGCAGAATCTGATTTCTCTTGGTGTACTTGAGGCAAAAGGATGCAAGTACATAGGTATTGATGGTGCTCTTAAGGTATCTAAGGGGGCACGGGTAATCATGAAAGCGCAACGACTCGGTAACTTGTACAGGTTGATCGGGAGCACTTCAAAATGTGGAGTTGTAGTGGATGTAGCGGATTCCACATCTGCATGTGTGTGGCATGTTGGGCATGGCCACATGAGCGGGCAGGGCAGGAAGGTTGAGACGTACGGACAGGGATACAGAGCAGGTGGAGCAGCCACCTGTGAGAAGAATCATACGACATGATCGCAGAATATTGGCGAGGTACATGGACGACTCCAATATCGCAGTGGATTCATCTTCTATTCAGATGGCTCTAAGTGAGCCTGATGCTGAGAAGTGAAAGGTGACTATGGGCGATATGATGATTCGTTGAACCAGACCGACATATGGGAGATGGTGGAGCTTCCAGTGGGCCAGAGAGCTGTTGGATGCAGGTTGATCTTCAGGAGGATACAGCATAAATACAGGGCGAGGTGGTAGCGAAGGGTTATGCTCAGAGAAAAGGGATCGACTTCTCAGAGATATTCGCGCTGACGGTATAGCAAGGTGTCTATTAGATCCGTAATTGGCGCTGGTTGGCCAATATGATCTTGAACTGGAAGGATGGATGTGGAGTCTGCACTTCTGCAAGGGAAAGTGAAGAGCAGATCTACATTAAGTAACTAGAGCGGTTCGAAGTTAAAGGGGCTGAGAAAAGACTTTACAGGAGGTCGTGGTTCGACCTGTCGCCTAGGCAGTGGTTTGATTCCTTCATGGTGAGTCAGGAATTGATAACATGTAGATCGTCAATTATGACATGTCTGAAATCAATGTACTGAAAACTCGGTTAAGTGGGACATTCAGGATGAAGGATCGGGGGGTTGTAAAGATGGTTCTCGGCATTGAGACTGAAGGAGGAGTAGGCTTTGGTAATCACAGAAGGAATATCTTGTGTATAAGTATTGTGATGGGCTAGGTAAAGCCGGAGAGTGTTCCCTACGCGTCTCTCCACAAGTTTTCCTCAGGATATGTTCTAAAACAGATAAGGAAAAGCAGGATATCTCATGAGCCTTATTCAAATGCGGTTGGCAGTGTATGGCATGGTCTGGATTAGACCGATTATTTTACAGGCTAACAATGTTGTGAGCAAGTACCCCGGCAAGCAATATTGGGTAGCGGTGAGATGGTAAGAAGACTACGTCTTTTCTTTTGGGAAGACAAGAGCAAAGATGGTTGGGCATGTGGATGTAGATCCGACAGACATGATCAACAAGAATGTTCCTACAGAGAAGTTCAAGTTCTGTGCAACTTCTCTTGACTTGGTGATGGCGTAAAAGGAAGACGGAGTGTGCACGAGAAGCTATGATGTGATGAAGAGATAAGAGGAGGTCAAGAAGCTATACGGATGAAGATTGAAGACATGGTGGAGATTGTTATAGACAGATGTCTTAAATCTTTCTGATGGTCTGTCGATGATATCGACAGGACCGTCGATGATATCGAGGCTGTCATCGACAGGGTCTCGATGCCATCGATAATTCACAGTATCTTTCACCCCTAGTCGCTCGACAGTTTTGGTCATGTTTCGATATCATC
Organism: Magnolia officinalis; assembly: GCA_021015155.1. Taxonomy (NCBI): domain Eukaryota; kingdom Viridiplantae; phylum Streptophyta; class Magnoliopsida; order Magnoliales; family Magnoliaceae; genus Magnolia; species Magnolia officinalis. The sequence goes on from JAJHSJ010000002.1 coordinate 5,166,093, forward strand.
GAAGGACCGTCGATGATATCGAAGCTGTCATCGAGAGACCTTCGATGACATCGATAAGTTCCGCAGATACGATTGCGGGAAACGCAGATTTTGCGAATTTTGTTTCCTATTTGGATTCTACCTCTTTCTATTCTTATTTAAAGGGGTGTATGCGGGATTGGGATGCATTCTAAGACTTTCTAAAGTAGTTCCAAGGGTTCCTAAAAGGTTTTTTTTAGGGTTTCTAAAGGGTGTAGCAAGGGTGAGATTTGAGGTTGTTCAAATCGAGTAAGTCATCTCTCTTCGTAATTTCTATTTTCATAGTGGAGATATGTCGCTTTCTGCCGTGGTTTTTTCCCGCAAGGGTTTTCCACGTTAAATCTGTGTTCTCTTGTGTGTACTTGGTGTCATTGGATTGCTATCCTAGATTTAGATCTGTGTGATTTCGCAGGTCAAAATCCCCAACAAGATGTGCCACATGTGCAGTAGGCACGGTTGAGAACATTGCATCAAACCTGCAATTATATTTTGGGCATTCCATTAATATGGCATTTGTGACACGTGGGACCCGATCAATCAATCTAGATTGTCCATCTGGCGCATCCTACCTTGGATTGATCTGGTAATCCAACGGTTCAATTAAGAGACCATAACGAATGGCCCATATTCAACCACCACACCTGTTATTGCTTAGAATGGTTAGCATCGCACGCCCTGCAATTTTTTTTAGCCATTTGCAATTAAATTATATTTTAAAAAAAAAAAAAAAAAAAGTCTCATCAAGTATCATCCACACGTGCAGTAGGGTAGGATGCTCTTGCACCATATTATGATGCGTTGGATGGCTCCCACAGGACCCATCAGATAGATCTCGATCCACTCTCGTTGTACAGTACAGTCCGCTATTATTTCCATCTGAACCGTTGGTTGTTTTGATTTCATTTGTGTGATTAGATTACAATGCCTCCACAGATGGAATTAGTGTAAACCGTAGATTGTGAGCATGCATTGGGAACCACCAACAGATGGACGGCCGGGATCAGTAGAACATGCTGCCACGTGAGCATAAAGTAACACATGCTGAGGAAACTCTTCCCATGCATACTCATTGCATATTTGCATATGATAATTCTTTAAGTAATACCAATAAAAATAAAATAACTAAAGTCAATGAAAATATAACAAAGACTATCTACATACGTTAGGTTTGCTAATTCCACACGCGTACGAGAACCTTCTTAATCACACGTACGCATGCGTTGACATATAGAACACGCGTGCAAGATCCCAGCTTTCCATCAGATTGGATAGACTCTTAAGATCTTCCAACTTAAAATCAGACTATATTACACCTCAGTTGGGCCACAGTATACAAAGTAAATGGACGGATACGAAAAAAATGATTTAATTCTTAGTTTATTTTGTAGATTGTGGTCCACCTGAGTAGTGGACCTCCTTCTTCATTGACGAAGAAAATCTAAACATTACTTTCAACCAGATAAAAAATTCAGATCTTCCACAAGTCCACAAGTCTTCCACATCGGCACGTGTCTGCGTGTGGATGGGCAGTGCTCCATACGCGTGTCGAATTAGAAGACCTCAATCCATGCACTATACAGCAGGACGCGGATTGCGTCCTACCTAATCCGTCCGGGCAGGGCTCCGTGGGGCCCAAAGTGATGTAAATGTTTTATCCACGCCGTTTATCGCTTTTCTCAGATATTTTTAGTGTGAGAAAAGAAAAATGAAGCAGATACACATCTCCAGTGGACCACATCAAAGGAACCTAAAGTGATAATGACTCTCACCGTTGAAACCTTTCTGAGGGCCACAATAATGTTTTTTTACCATCTAAGCTATTACTAATGTCATAAAGACGTGGATGAAGTGAAAACACAAATATCATCTTGATCCGAAACTTCTCCAGCTCCCGAGAAGTTTTTAATGGTGGAAATTAAATCCCCACTTTGTGGTCCATTTAAGCTTGTACCTGCATAATATTTTTACATAAAATATTAAAATTATCTGAGAAAAATTATGAACGGCGTGGATAAAACACTTACATAACTTTGGGCCCCACATAGCCCTGCCCGGACGGATTACCGTACGGGCGGGGGTAGGACGCAATCCGCGTCCTATCCAGCAAAGGTGTCAATGGGCCGGGCTCGGGCCTGCAAAATCAGATTTTTGAATATTATAAAGCATATTTCAGTACTGCATGGTTCATCGTAGGATCATTTGACATTCGTCCAATCTGTACTGCACAAATCATGGCCCTCGATTTGGATGAAGCATGGCCTCAAAGTGACATGGATCAGATTGCCCTAATTATCTAAACTAGCGACCATCCAATGGATGGCCAAAAAGAAAACAACAGCAGTCCATATTTAACAAGTGAAATCAGACGGCTAAGATCGTTCAATCTGCTTGATTTTTAGGCTATTATCCACTTTCATTTGAATGGTCAGAATTTGGTCTGTACATGTATGCCACCCGTGCGGTGGTGATGTACAGAATCCCTTCATCACCCGATCGAAACATGGTTTTAGGACTCGATCTTAAGCACTATTCATGATGCAATAGATATCAATTCGTTCTCCTAAAACGCTGATGGGTATCTAATTGATTTTTTAATAAAGTGATAATTTTTAATAGAATATTTTAGCAATGAGAAGGTTTTAAGTTCAACCAACTGATCCACCAAGCAAATGATTTCCAATCTATCATGTTGGTGTGGCATCCAACCCTTCCAATAGATTAGCCCCACCATATGAATCACCTTTTGGATAAATCAGCCTCATCCACCCATTAGGTGGACCACACCATATGGTCCCGAAAATATAAAGGGTCCCACGTGTGGAGCCCTACCATCTATTCAAGCACACCTACTAATATAAACAGGTGAGCAAGATTTCTATCAAGTAGGCCACCCAACTTGGATTTTCAGCACTAGATTAAGCCGTGCCAGTCGATCATCATGGTACACTATATAAAACAAATGGAAGGGTGAACACTTGATCCATCTTAAGAGTGAAATTATCAATTTTTTTATGCTAGGAGATCTAAGTGGGGTTGTCCATCTGATGGAAAGCTAGGATTTTGCACACGTGTTCTACATTGGCATGCATGCTTAGTCACAATGCTATTCAAGCGCGCCTCACACAATCTAGATTAGTAAGGAAATCATAATATAAAGCCTTAAAGTCTATCACTTTGAATTTATGTGAGGTGCATTTTCTCAATGAAAAAATAATTATTTTTGCATGTTAAATGAGGGACACCATTTTAAAGAAAAACTATATTTTTAACATGCAACTCCCTAGCTACAACATTGTTATAAAAGCTAATTAAAGCATATATCATTTTTCTTTGGATCTTAAAAGGACTTTTCCCAAGGGACAAGAGAAAGAAAGAGAAAGGGGGTTTTCTCCGTACTAATTAATCTTTCTTCTCATATAAAGTTGTGTTAGAGCCAAGCCTGGTTTATCTTTTGGTGGCCGCTCTCATCCAACCTTAGTGAGTGAAGATGTTGAAACAATCCCCAAAAAATAATAATAATAATAATAATAATAATAATAATAATAATAATAATAATAAATAAATAAATAAATAAATAAATAATAAAAAATTACGAGAAGGGAAAAAAGGGTGCTAAACTTGGAGAATAGTTGCAAAGATGAAAAATACAGCAAAATATATTTGAGATATGGTACCATATTAAACCATAGAAGACTATATTATGAAAATTGTAACTTTTATTTAATCGAGAAATATAGTTAAAACACAAAGACTACATTATAAAAATTATAATATATTTATTTTAGTAAGAATAACATAAATATATAGAGGATAAGAGAGATTTATTAGAAAATATCCTAAACTATTACCTTAATCATAATAAGACGAGATTATTGTATCGCTCTAGATTTTGTGTCAATTGGAAATTGAGCATCCTTTTTTTTAACGCACGCACACACACCCCACGCACTCACGCTGGAGGAATTTCACCACCTATGGGTACTCGAACCCTTAACCAGGAGTTAAAACTCCTGACATGACAGTCTATCACCCAAGCAAGAGTAAGGACCCAAAATTGAAATTGAACATCTTTTGATAGTACATTTGATTTCTGAACTTGAGTACATGTTCCTGTGTGATTACAATTACCTTAATCATAAAATTACCATAATCTATTCTAATAAACTCTAATAAGTTAGAAGGTTAATGGGTCAGAGCCATCTCTTCTTAATTACATGGTAGGGTGATGCATCAATCGGAGCCGTCCATTGATACATATCATGTACCTGTTAGATTTAAAATGTCAAAATATAATAGACGTTCCTCTCCATCATTGATGTTATCTACCCGCACTGAATCTTGACCGTTACGATTGTTGCTTACCGATGTCGCTTTGAGCGAAACCGATCGAATGGTTAGGAACATCAATGGATGTATGCCGTGGATCATTTGCCCTCCCCAATACGGCAATCTAGATGGAGGGACCGGATTGATATGTTACCCTGCCACGTGTTACGTGAAGAGATGCCTGTCAGCTCCGCTACCGGTCTAGATTTCAATAATAGTTGCTATCGTTTTGAAAATGGTGGTGACTAACCTACAGCTGTCCTGACCGTGGAAATTTTGGGTCACGCTGTGAATGGAGCAGATCTCTGAAACCACTCTGATCTAGCAATCCTGACGTTCCATCAACGGTTGAGTCAGCAATTTGGGTGGGTTGGATACGATTTGCATTACTCATGGGATGTACATTGTACATTAATTGTACATTGCCTGCGACTGGTGGGAAGCTACGTAAGGCCCACCGTTATATTTGTGGGAAATCCATCCGGTCCATCGGTTTGCCGGATGATGTTAGCCCATGAGTACAAAAATGAGGCAGATCCAAAACTTGAGTGGGCAACATGAAAGGAAAGAGTGGTGATTGAATACCCACCATTGAAACATTCGTGAGGCTACATGGTTTTGTATCATCCAAATATTTTTGTGCTTTCAATTCATCCCAGTGGGGATGACTTAATCAACAGTTTGGATGGCATATAAACATCACGGCGGACCGAGGAAAGTTTCAAGTGTAGGCATTTCCCTCTTCACTTTTTCCTCTCGTGTGGCCCACTCAAGTTTTGGATTAGCCTCATTAATTACGATCATATGATAAAAGGATCTGGAAAACGGATGGACGGAGTGGATTTCTCACAAACATCACAGGAAGGCCCCACCTAGCTTTCGACTGGAGAGGGTTAAGAAGCAATCACCGTCCACCTGCATGTACTTGGCATGCAAGTGTGTCACGTGTATCATACGTGAGTTCCCACAACTAGTTCTTCACCGTTAAAAAAATGGTGGTGAGTCTTGGAACGTACACATAGCATAGTTATAAGGCAACTGAAACCGTCCAAATCACTGACCACAAAATCTTCATTGAGAAAATGATATTACCCACTGATTCTTTCTCCTGCAAATTTGCACCACTCGCTATCCTACTTTTAACCATCCATTTCATTGCCATTGATCGGATGGTTAGGATTTCTCCACGGATGAAATTTTAGAGACAAGCTCCATCCACAAAGGGCCCCAGAACTTTGATGGTCTGGTTAACCGTACATCAGTGCTATAAGTGGGTAGGATGAGTCACCATCATTTTTAAATGATGTGATACTAACACAATATTCTATCACCTTAAATGAGATGCAACGAGCCAACGACCCCTCTAACCACCAATCGAGATGGTAAGATGGTAATTTATAGGAAAGTTGAGGTCATTTGAAGATTGTATTGTAAAATGATCAGAAAAAGACAAACCTCTCCTATAAAATGGGGGGTTCGGGGTCGGTCATCCACAATCTAAGGATGGAGAGGGAAAAGCGACTCCTCTTTCAGCGATGGCAGATGTTGTAATTATCAACAAAGAGAGTCCTCTTCTTATTTTTTGCCCTCTCCGAGCATGAGGTTCTTTGGATTCGTGTCCTGCTACGGGCCACCCGCACGGCCCGACGTGCCGGACGCCCCCCCGCGCATAGAAGAGACGGGGGCGCTCGTGGAGCTAACGTGCGCCCCGGCCGATTCGGTAAGCGGGAGAAAGAGCGGGGGGCGGAGTAACTCCGCCATGTGGCGGCCTTCGCTTGTCGCGATTTCTGAGGACAGCGTGGTCTGTGTGGGACCCGCGGGGAAGGGGAAACGGACGGTCAGATCGTCGGGGAAGAATTTGGCGGGAAAGAGCAACTCAAGGGTTAAGATTACCGTACACGACTACAACGAACGTTTCGGGTACAGATCTATTTTTGAGAGGCTTTCTATTTTTATTTTTATTTTCCTTTTTTTTCTTTCTTTTTCCTTTGATGTAAAGATCGGTGCATCGCGGGAGTACAGTTTTCTGTTGTTATGACCGGTCTTCTGATGATCAGAGCCGTTCAATATGTGGGCATAACCACTGATAAGCTACGCCAATGGCTTTAATTCAATCCATTAAACGAATGGTTAGGATTTCGACTCACCTTGCACGTGTATCAATGTGCTCCGTCTTAAAGACATGGGAGTCGTCCAATAGGTGGGCTTCATTAATAGATCATCTGGCACAAAATCAGGCTAATTTTCATATCAGGTGGGCCAAACATGTGAAAATAATGGATAGCTGATGTTAATGATGATCAGCATGGCCCATTTAACGAATGAATTGATCTAATATTCTGCCTATGATCTTCAAGGCGGGGCCGACCACTTAAATGGATCAGATGCGATTTTCATATGACATGTGGGCGTGATGAGGAGACGAAATACCGATCCTAACCGTCAGAACTGATCTTGCAAACCGATTGCTCTGATCGTGCGATGGGATTTGTCTTTTGGTGCAATCGCAATGTATTGTGGGCCCATTGGATCAATGTTCGAGATCTGTGATTCAGGTGACGTGTTGGGAGGATAGCGATTCATCCATACTCCACACATGGCCCATCCAAACATTATAAAACATGCACCCATTGATCAGATGATCATAGTTCGGGGATAGGACTCTGGTGACCGTTGGATCAGCGAATAACACGTGTGCTGTGAATATGTTGCGGCCCCACCCACAAAGAAGATGTACGTTCTAGCCGTGCAAAAGATGGGCCATATCACCCTACATGAAAAATCAGGTTGATGCACTCATCACATGGGCCATGCCTGTTGAAATAGATGCATGGAACTGTGGCCCACCTAGTTACTAGATCGGTTTGATTTTCAGTGAAGGTGATCTTCTTGGTGTGGTCCACCTTTCGGATGGCTCAGATGTCTTAAAAAACTGGCACATATTTAATTAGTACAGCAATGGATCACTTGTGTTTAGATCTTTATAATGGGAAGTTTCTAATATTTTTCTGTTTTTCTCAGGCATCATACCGTTCCTACCATCCTTCCTGCGTTCGCCCCGACCGCGTTCTTGTTTTGAACGGCTGTGATCTCCCTTCTTGCTTGTATGCTACAAATATACTGTAAAACAGCGGTATTAGATGCTAATGATGGTATAATTTTAAAACAGTGGCATTTTGCTTTGCTTAGTACGTTGAAGCTGCGATGCATGAACACAAAGGAAAGACTGATGTTTGCCTCAGATTGTCAGTTTGCATAAGTGGGGCCCATGGTTCATCAATCTGCACCGTTGGTCTGATGCTGCTTGCTATGGACGGTTCAAACTATAAAATCTCCTTCATTGGACGGTCCAATCATTTCAATCTGTGTCCTGCAAATGGAGGGTTGATAATAGAGGGACAGATCATAATAGCCCAAGATTGGCGGGTATGATTCTGTAGTCAGGTATGGTGATAATCCTAATTTCATCTACCATAGATGTGATGAATCATCCAGCGAGTGCATGGAAATATGTCATACGTGTACAAAAATTGAGACCGTCCAAATCGTGGCTGTAGCATATAGCCGTTAATTGAAGTGATAAGATTATCGTAACCATCTCATTGTGTTAGTTGAATCTGGACGGCTAATCATTTTGATCTTAATTTTCTAGTCGTGATATTGGATGGTTAGGCTCATTTTATCCGTTGGTTTTTGTACTGAACTCCATCCACATTGGACCCTTTGATCATTACCATCGAACGGTTAGGATACTACTATGATCATTGGGTCATGCTCCATGACCCCACTTGTAAAAAATGAAAACCGAGTATGCAGATCGGTCCCGATCATTTGAATTTGCGTTTGGATGGCACCCATTCAATTGGCTCAGATTATCAGTTATTGTAATACAACTGTACTCATTCATGTGTTTGGCTAATCTCCTGTATCCGGAGACTGATTTCCAATTTCCAAATATTCATAAGTTGGGAATCTCACGTGGTATATTGTTATACTTTTAGAAATGTTTCAACATAAAAGAAGAAGCATGGCCCATCTTATCATATGATCAACTTCAATTCTCGACCATAAATAGAAAAACATGTTCGAATGATGAGTGTCGATTGGACGTCACTACTTAAAAGGAATTGAGTACGTGTGATATTCTGCTAGCAAGCAATGACATCCATGACAGTGAACAAAAAGCAAACCACATAGACCATGTGCAGCATACGTGGTTCACCATTGATAAGATCCATATCTGTATTGAGCTTTGTTGGACAGATATGGTCGTATCATTCATGGGTTATATGTAAGGGCTTTGGACCGTACTTTAAACCTTGACATAGACTATTTTGAATTCTACAACAATCACAAAAACTACTCTGAAAGAACCAATGTGTTCAATAAAGCCCACATATCAGAAAAACAAAATAGGACCCAGCTCATCAAAGGGCATTAGATTGAATCTGGGTATTCATGCAAGCACAATAAGAATATAAAATTTAGATCCTCTGCATGCCACAAGGATTTCCTATTTTCTTGCATGGACATTGGTTTATAAGTGCTACATTAAATGCAGTATATTGTGGTGTGGTCCAATTATATTGCAACAAAAACACGAAATTTTTGCTTGTGATGAGTTGAGAAATCACCACAATAAATTTGGATCATCCATTTGCCACAAGAAGAAAATTCTTATTTTTCTGTACGATGATTGGTTCACATAATCGGTGAGGATGTCAACATTGTTGTATTAAATGTAGGGTGTGATGATGTGGCACAATTAGAAGGTGTGATGATGTGACCCAATTAGATTGCAGATCTGGATTGAATCACGATATGTTTTCCAATACAATCTTGGATAATCGTGTCAGAAAAGGCATCAGACTGGCATCCAAAGGATTGAGGGCACAGAGAAAGGTATGTTGTGGGTGGGTCCCACCAAGATGCATTCATGAAAATCCACCCCGATCAGTAGGTCCATCATGGCAATTTAGCTGTATGGCTCAAATGGCAGGCGGATTCGTGATTTGGGTGGGCAACTCCAAGGGAAACAGAGGGAGAGGGGACACCTAATCTTAACTTTTTATAAGGCATATTGTAATGCTTACGTGAAATTCACTCCAACCATTAGCTCCTTTGTAAAAAAATCATGGATAAGGATAAACATTAAGCCCTTGTATGATTCATGCGGGCACACCAAGTGAAATTGTTTGGATGGTAAGCATCCCGGGACTAGTTTCGATCGCTGATGTGAACCAATGATATTATATATGTGGTTGAATTTTTATCCCTATGGTTAAGTTACCGTCACACATTCTATGGTTGGAATGTATTTCAAATACATATTAATGTAGGCCTACCCCCATCTGACTCATATTAGTTGGGACGTGGATTGCATACTGACCTATTGATAGGGACTGTACTACTTTAGGTGCTTATGGGCCCAACAATAATGTTGGAATTTAATTTAAGAGGTCCATCCATTTTTCGAGCTCAATTTATGGCATGAATCTAAAAATAAGCCAAACCCAAATATCAGGTGAATCACACCATAGGAAAACAGTGGTGATTGAATGCCTTGATGGGATTTCTTCCTTATAGCTCGACCGGTCGAGGGCACTGCTTGACCAGTCGAGGATGGTGCTCGACTCAAAGTCCAGCAAACTTTTGGTTTCGGGACTTTGAGGTGCTCGACCAGTCGAGGGATGTGCTCGACCGGTCGAATAGGCCGCTCGACCGGCCGAGAACCCTATTCAACCAGTCGAGGTTATGCAGATTTGTGTCCAGATTTTGTGCGGACTGCTGAAATTTGAGGTGGTTTCGCAAGAGATGCAAAAGTGAGCTGCCTAAACTATAAATAGGGGTACCTAGGGCTTTTCTAAGTAATTGAAGGAAGTTTCCTAAAGCTTTGGAAGGGTTTGCTAAAAGATTTAAGGCTATCAAAGGTGTGTGTGTGTGTGTGTGTGTGTGAGAGAGAGAGAGAGAGAGAGAGAGAGAGAGAGAAAGAGAGAGAGGAAGCTTGTGGAAGGGAAGTTCTGATCGTAAAGGTGATCTACTGTGCACTTGACATCTCAGCGCTTCTACGTCCTCGTAATCGGTGAGATCTTTCCGTTTTTCTTTTATTTCCTTATTGTTCATCCGCTTCTGCGTGAGTGAAGAATGTTTGATCCAAGCAAGGTGTGTTTGTGATCGGTTGTAACGTTCTACTTCATAGTGGATTGTTGCTCTGGATTAGGTCTCGTGGTTTTTACCTCTTTAAAGGTTTTCTAAGTAAAGATCTCTTGTGTCGTGTGGTTTGTGCTTTGATTTATTTCATTGCTTTATTATCTCATAATTCTGGCTGTTTTGGGAGGCTAGATCCTAAGGTTTTGTGCAACGGCCCCCAACAAAGTGGTATCAAAGCTATTGGTTTATTTAACGGAGTGGGATCGATTCTGAATTATGAAAGGTGTCTCATCAAGGATGATCAGTCTCAATGGTTCTAACTAGACCATATGGAAGGCTAAGATGGAGGACTTACTTTATTGTAAGGACTTGTATTCTTCAATTTAAGGCATATTAGCAAAGTCAAAAGATATGTCAGATGATGATTGGAAGAAATTGGACCGAAAGGCAATGGGGTTTATTAGACAATAATTTGACGATTCCGTATTCCACCTTGTGTCTACGGAGACCTCAGCCGCTAGCATATGGCTGAAATTGTAAGGGCTATATGAGAGGAAAACAGTCGGCAATAAGATTTTTCTGATAAGACAACTTGTGAATCTTAAGTTCAAAGATGGTGGCTCTGTGGCTTAGCACATGAATGAAGTCAGCAATATATTGAACTAGCTCTCCGCTATGAAGATGGTCATTGACGATGAATTATAGACTTTACTATTGCTTAGTTCATTGCCTGATAATTGGGAGACATTGGTGGTGTCTCTAAGTAACTCCGCACCAGACGGAAAGGCGTCCATGGAACAGATAACCAGTTGTCTCTTCAACGAGGAGACAATGAGAAAGCCTCGGGGGTCTACTCAGCAAGAGGCCCTTATGACACAGGAATGGGGGAGAGGAAAGAATAGAAAGGGCGGGAAGGCCAGAGATAAATCAAGAGGCAAGTCGAGTATCAGGAAGGATGTTGAATGCTAGAATTGTGGTAAGAAGGGCCACTATAAGCATGAATGTCGTAAGAATAAGAACAACCAAAAAGGAAAATGAAATGAGAAGGAAGATGAATCGGATTCCACTGCAGTCGCTTCAGATGGCGACATTGTAGTTATTCTTTCAGCAGATCATGATTTTTGTCTCACAACTACGAGTCAGGACACCGATTGGGTGATAGACTCGGGAGCCTTGTTTCATGCAACTCCACGAAGGAACTTCATAAGGTAAAAGTCAGGTGACTATGGAACCGTGAAGATGAAAAATTCTGGCGTATCGAATATCGTAGGGGTCGGTGATATTTATGTGAAGACTGATGTGAGCTGCGCACTGGTTCTCAAGGATATGAGGCATATCCCAAACTTTCGCCTCAACTTGATGTCGACGGGAAGACTGGATAATGATGGCTATGAAAGTCGTTTTGCTGGTGGGCACTAGAAGCTCATTAAGGGTTCATTGATCGCAGTCAGAGGAAAGAAGTGTTGCACCCTTTACAAGGCAAGTATCAGTGTGTGCAAGGGTGGGTTGAACGCAGCGGAAGATTCAGCTATTAACATGTGGCACAGGCATCTAGGACACATGAGTGAAAAAGGGCTTCAGGTACTAGCGAAAAAGCGACACCTTTCAGACGTGACAGGTATACCTCTCAAAACCTGTATTGATTGTTTATCAGGAAAACGGTATAGAGTTTCATTTGTTAAATATGTTTCTCATGTTAATAAAGTGCATGCATTAGATTTGGTTTATTCTGATGTTTGTGGTCCTATGAAGATAAAAACCTTGGGTGGGGTATTGTATTTTGTCACTTTTATAGATGATGCATCTAGGAGGGTTTGGGTTTATACTTTGAAATCGAAGGACGAGGTCTTTTGTGTGTTTAAATTGTTTCATGCTATGATCAAGAGAGATAGGTAGATCATTAAAGTGCATTTGCACTGACAATGGTGGTGAATACATCGGTGACTTTCATGAGTATTGTAAGTCCCTGGGTATACGACATGAACAGACGGTTCCCAAGACCCCCTAGCATAATGGTGTGGCTGAGCGAATGAATCGCACCATTGTAGAGAGAATCAGATGCACGTTATCTCATGCGAAGTTGCCCAAGACGTTCTGAGGATAATCAATGCACACGGCAATGTATTTGATAAACAAGTCTCTATCAGCCCTGTTGATTGGAGAATACCCGAGAATGTGTGGACTGGATAGGATCCATCATACAGTCATCTCAGGGTGTTTGGATGCAGGGCATCCATTCACGTACCAAAAGACGAGAGGTCCAAGCTCGATATGAAGATCAGGTAATGTTTTTTCTTGGGGTACGGTGATGAAAAGTTCGGTTACAGATGGTGGGATTCGACTGAGAGGAAGCTCGTTAGGAGCAGAGATGTGGTATTCGTTGAAGATCAATGTATAGAACACATTGGTAAGCCAGAGAAGAACCAGCTTAGTTCAAGAGAGCTAGAGGATATGGATTCAGTTATTCCTCCCGTGGTGCCCGATGATAAGGGAGTACAGCAAGGTGCAGAGAACAAGGGAGTTCCTATAGAAGATAGACCGGGGGAGCAGCCCTCACCTGATACACCTGTTGCGTCACAGGTGAGGAGGTTATCTAAGGACAGACAGTCGTCCAAGAGGTACTCGCCGCATGAGTACATTATGTTCACTGATGGGGGAGAGCCAGAAGATTATTCTGAGGCCCTAGTTGACAAGTGTAAGGGAGAGTGGTTAAAAGCTATTCGAGAGGAGATGAGATCCTTGCATAAGAACCACACCTATGATATGGTGAAATAGATATTGCGGTATCTAAGAGTCTCATCCAGATTGAGCCTATGCTATGGTGAGGGAAAACCTGTGTTAGAGGGCTACACATATGCAAATATGGCAGGTGACATAGACTCCAAGAAGTGTACATCGGGTTCATGTTCACGTTTGCAGGGAGAGAAGAGGCCGAGTACATCGAAATCAAGGGCAAAGAGCATATGATGTGTAAGCTAAAGAAAAGCTTGTATGAGCTGAAACAAGCTCCAAGGCAATGGTATAAGAAGTTTGACTCATTTATGTTAAAGTATGGGTATGATAGAACAGAGTCGGACCACTGTGTGTTCACGCGCAATTTCTCAGATGGCGGATTTCTCCTGAGTCGGAAATGGAGAGATTTGATAGGATTTCCACCTTATGACTCGACCGGTCGAAGGCACTGCTCGACCAGTCGAGGATGGTGCTCAACCAATCAAGTGGTGCTCGACTCAAAGTCTAGCGAGCTTTTAGTTTCAGAACTCCGAGGTGCTCGACCAGTCGAGGGAGGTGCTCGACCGGTCGAGTGGGCCGCTCGACTGATAAAGGACCCTACTCGACCAGTAGAGGTTATGCAGATTTGAGTTTGGATTTTGTGCGGACTACGAAAATTTGAGGTAGTTTCACAAGAGGTGCGAAAGGGAGTTGCCTAAACTATAAATAGGGGTACCTGTGGCTTTTCTAGGTAATGCAAGGAAATTTTCTAAAGCTTTGTAAGGGTTTGCTAAAGGGTTTAGGGCTATCAAAAGTGAGAGAGAGGGAGAAAAAAAAAAGAAAGGAAGCTTGTGGAATGGAGGTTCTGCTCGTAGAGGTGATTTACTGTGCACTTGACATCTCAATGCTTCTACATCCTCGTAATCGGTGAGATCTCTCTATTTTTCTTTTATTCTCTTATTGTTCATCCGCTCCTGCATGAGTGAAGAAGGTTTGATCCAAGCGAGGTGTGCTTATGATCAGTTATAACGTTCTACTTCATAGTGGATTGTTGCTCTGGACTAAGTCCCGTGGTTTTTACCTCTTTGAGGGTTTTCCACGTAAAATCTCTTGTGTCATGTGGTTTATGCTTTGATTTATTTCATTGCTTTATTATCCCATAATTCTGGTTGTTTTGGGAGGCTAGATCCTAAGGTTTTGTGCGACGGCCTCCAACACGCCTACCATTAAAATCTTTTTAAGGTCTATTGTAATGTTTGTTTTCTATCCAACTTGTTGATTAAGTCATATAGAACTGGATGAAGGGAAAACACAAATATTAATTTAAACCAAAACTTTTGTGGCCCCAAAGAAAATTTTAATGGTGGTCGCTCTCACTATTTTGTGTCGCATGGTTCGGGATTTGAATATAACTTATTTTGGGCTCATGCCATACAATGATTTGAAAAAATGAATGAGCAATTTAGATTAAATATATACATTATTATTGGGCCCACAAACATGGACCAGCACCTAGGTAGCCGCTAGCAGCCTAGATCCTCAGGCCTAAGACAACCTCTCAACCAATGCTGGTAGGTTGGAGGTAGACCCAAATTAATGTGCATGTAAAATACACTCCGATCATAAGTGTGTGACGATAATTTAGTGATAAGGCTTCAATATCAAACACAGTCATAATTCAGATGGCCACATGAGCAGAAGTAGTGTAGGAGACGCCCACCATCCAAATTGTTTCACTTGGTATAGCCCACTTACATTACATATGAGCCCATTGTTTGGTCTTCATACATTAATTTCCAAGGAAACTAATGGTTGGAGTGGATTTCACATAAACATCATAGTAGACCTTGAAAAAACTCTCTCTCTCTCTCTCTCTCTCTCTCTCTCTCTCTCTCTCTCTCTCTCTCTCTCTCTCTCTCTCTCTATATATATATATATATATATATATATATATATATATATATATATATAGCAAAGTGCTCTCGTAAGAGCATGTTCTCATGAGAGCTTGGTAGGAACTTTTGACAAGTGATGTGGGCATAAAATCTAGATGGTTTACTACATGTGTCACCTCATGAAATCTCACGGCTAACTTTTTGGCCTGATTAAAAAATTTAGTGGGCCATAGCAAAGAAGAAACCCTATTCCCTTGATTTGCTTCTCACTTCGCTATGGCCCATTAAATTTTTGGATCAGGCCAAAAAGTTAACCCTAAAGGTTTCATTAGGTGACTCATCTAGTGAACCATGCATTTGGATTTTGTGCTCACACCACGTGTTGAAAGTTCTCACAAAGTTTCTTTGAGAATCAGTTAAAGGTCAATGTCATGGGAATTCTGGATATTAGAGCGAAGTAACGACAAGGTAGCCTAACTGAAGGCATGGCTAGATCGCCTCCTTTTTTATGGAGAGCTAATGCCTTTTGGGTATTTTTATTTAACACTGTTTCGCACAAAAAAGAAGTGAGGTATATCTGAGTTAAGCTTGGAAATGGAAGTCTTCTTTTGTTTCTCGATGGTGGAGTAATACATCTTATTATCTTAGAATGGAACCGGAAGATAGAATCTCATTGTTACGTCCTCGTACCCTAGTCAAAGTTTCATAATTATCTTATCCCACACGAAAAATCATTTACCTGTACCTATTCTATATCTTTATGTTCATAAGGTTTCTACAGTCAAATCAACTTCTGAATTTGACAAATGCATTGCTTATAAAATATGCTTTTCTATATACCCTATGGATCTATTATTCGTTGATTGGAGGCTAGAATCAAATATTAAAAAGAAACAATTGTTTACCTCAACTTCTAGAAGTTCAATTAATAGATGGAATGGATTCATGGGAGGGGAAGAGAGAGAGAGAGAAAGAGAGAGAGAGAGAAGTCCAACTGGTTGGATTGGACGTCCAACTAACGTAGAAAATAAGGGTTGATCAATGTTAATTAAAATACCAAAGGGCAGAGTTCACTTTGGACAAGGATGGCAGCTTGGCTAGGCCCCACCATGGTGTTGATGCAATTCCAAAAATCAGCCTCATTCATTATTCACACGATTGGAACAGTGCATAACGTGAACCTTACCCTCCAAACTTTTTCCCTTTGTGTAGCCAGCTAAATCACTATTAAGCTTGATTTTTTGGCCCTAGGACTAATTTTTAGTGTGCCATCTAATGGTTGAAGTGGATACAATATAATCATCATCATAAGCCCTATAAAAATCAAGGGTGGACATCTATCTCTCAGTTGTTTCCTTTGTTGTGGCCAACTTGAATCACTGGTCAGCCTGATTTTTTGGCTCTAATTCCCAACATGGGATTACACATCTAGTGGTTAAAATGAATCTCATATACACGTCATGGTAGGCCATGTCAAAAATTAAGGACCAGCATGAAACTCGTTTTATTTTTCTAAATGAGAATGTCTCAAGTCCAATTGGCTAGACTATTGTTTGAGGTAGGCCATCCTCGCAGTGGGGCCAACCTATTGGAAGGGTTGGATTTTACATGCACCTAACACTTGGGATGTTTTTATATAGCTTCTCATACATGTTGGACTTAGACTCCTTTTTATTTATTTAGTTTTTTCTTTTTTTTTTTTCTTTTTTTCTTGGAATAAATGTTGTTTCCTAAGAAAAGGTTGGAGGAGGACATCCACCCTTTATTTTTTAGGTGGCACTGTGATATGCATGTGAGATCCGCTCCGACACTTACATGCGTAATCCTTGTTAGGCCTATATCCAAAATATCAGGCGCACTCATGATTATGGTGGGCCACAACAATGAAAACTATTGGGAGAGGGACGTCTACCCTTGATTTGTACAGGGCCCACCCTTATTATTCTACTGAATCCACTCCAAGCATCAGTTGTCACACTAAAACTTAATATTAGGGCACAAAAATCAGACACATCAGTAATTTATGTGGGGCCCACTAAGGGAAATAGTTTGGAGGATGAGCTTTACTCTGTAAACTATCTCTAATGATGTGGTCCACCTTAATCATGGATGGGATTTTGCATATGTGCCTAACATTTGGTGCCGTACATAGTTATTAAAGTGGATTGTACATAAACACCACACTGGGGTTCGCTTGAGCCGGCAACTCCTTTTACTTCCATGAACTCCACTCCCTTATTTTTATTAACATTAATTAATCCCTCATTTCCAAGCTGGTTGGGTGCACATGCACATATCTCTTCACTTACATTTGTAAACATAGATGAGAGAACTCATACATAAAACAATAATTCAGTGGGTCAAGCTTAATTGAGTCATTAAACAAATCATAACCTATGCACCTAGATTTTTAATTAAAAATAATAATAATAATAGTAATAATTTTTTTTACACACACTCACACCACAATGAAATTTCACCACCATGAGCAATCGACCCTATGACCTCATGTTGGAACTGTTTGGAGTCAACCACCCAGGCATCTGTAAGGTCCAAAAGAATAAATGAAAAAAGAAAATAATTAACATATAGAACTACTATAACAAAAAAAATCAAAATAAATTAAGAGCTTTAAAAATAAGTAAATGAAATTGCAACCAATGGATTCATACACTGACGACAGAACAGACAATGGAAATCACAAACACACCCAACCCCTACACCACATGGGCACTCAGATTGCATGATCTCAAGGTTCTATAGAGTCGGTCTACCACTGAGCCATGGATCCAAACCCAAGATTAATGATTAATGATTAATATGAATAATTACATGAATTAAGCACCCAAATATGGAAACGCTGTCCATCAGAAGAGCAGCTCGATGGACGTATACGATTGATTCATTACCTTTTTCACTTTTACTATAGATAGTTAGCTATACCATATCCCGGTTTTATTGGCTCTACCCTACAATCTCCCTCAACTACATGCATGGCCGGATCGACCATTAATCTAACCAAATGCTCACAGTGGGTCCCCTGATTAATGCAAGAAACGATCGAAACACGTGTGCCAAATCCAGGCCGACCATGTTCAAGGTGCTTCCCATTGCTTGACACGAAAATCTCGAGGTGGGCCACACGCATGTTGAATATGGTTGGTCGTTTGCTTCTAATCATTCAGGGAGCCCACGTATGAGTAGACCGGTCTGATATTAAGCATTGGAATGTTACCAACTCCAGCAATCAAGCTGGCAACTCATCACGTGGGCCACACGTATGTAGGATGTGGACCTTGGCCATTTGTTTGTAACCGTTTGCGGGGCCACAAACAAGTAGAGCGGCCTGATTTTGTTACCAATGGGCCCCACACCTGATGAATGACCTAGATCTTGCACTGCCCCCAAATCTACCTGCAAATCACATAGCATTTTGGATGAAGGATAAGAAAGAGGCCTGATGCTATGGGGCGCGGATTCAGTCAGGTCGGGTCCTGACCCGAGTTCTGTCAAGTAACGACTGTGGGGGCCGCCTTGATGTATGTGTTGTATATCCACACCGTCCATCCATGTTTCCACCTTATTTTAGGACGTGAGCCCAAAACTGAAGTAGATCCAAAACGCAGGTGGACCACACCATAAGAAACAGTGCTGATTGAATGCCTACCATTAAAAACATCCTAAGGCCCACCGTAATGCATACGTGCCAAACCTGTTGATAAGGTCAAACAGAGCTAGTTGAAGGGAAAATACAAATATCACCATTGTTTCATGTGGTGTGGTCCACCTGGGATTTGGATCTACTTCAGTTTTGGGTCCACGTCCTAAAATGAGCTGGAAAAACGGATGTACAGCACATACATCATGATGCACCCAACGGGGATTACCTGACGAGACTGAATCCACGCCCTGATACTATACACTTTGGTAGAAAAACATTAGTTTATAACTCTGATCATGGGGTCCACTATCATTTGCGGGAGGAATCAAGCCCGTCCAGATGGAAATCCCACCAAAAAAGTTGGATCCAACCATCACAAGCGCCACCAAGTGAATTTGGAAGTTTCCGGTGGGACGTCCATTGTTTTCTATAGCCTGGCCCACCCAATGACCATCATGATGGTGTGACTCAATTGATGCACTGATTCAACATTGTGAACCTTGAATAACATTTAGACAATAGGCGAACCTTGAATAACAGGCGAATAAGTTCCACGCATGTTAATACCACTATTACACTCAGGTGAATAAGAGGATCTTTTTCTCTACAAACGTTTGTAGAGGAACTAGCCTCTATAGAAATGTTATTTGCAAACAGCCCGTCCAAATGCTCCACATGTGCCAACATGCCAGAGAATGCACCACCACAGAAGGTTTCACCATCTCCTAACCTCCAAAAGCACTGCACACCATCATCTGCGCTACATTCTAAAACAGTACTTGGAAAGATGATGATAGTACTATCCAGAAATCAAGATCAAAGTCTTTAAGCGGAGCTGCAGAGCTCAGGTACACAATCTGGTCTGTTCATCAGATGGCTACTTTTCTTGATCCCTACCCACATTCATGGATGCCATTGTTTCATAACTTCTATGATCGGTATGTTGCCAATTCTCTTCTACCATCCATTGGCATAAGAGATCTGGCGGTCTACCGTCCATCAGACTCCATCTGTAGGCGATCACATCCAATGAACAGCTCAGATCATAGAGCACTGGACCATGCAGTGCATGGCAGACCTTGAAAATAAATAGCCATTCATGAAAGCTGATCACTCTTTAGCAAATCATCTTTTGTGAAATTGAAAGAACTTTGCAATGAAAACTTTAGAAAAATGAAAATGTGCCCACCATCTCCTCTTCTAAAGCACTCCAAGCTGCTCAAATACCATGTTCAGGGAAATAGAAGACAGTGACCCAGACAAATAAGCAATCTGAAAAATGATCCGCCCCCAAATTTGTCGCTCATCGCAGGGGGGAGACAAACTGCCGGCCCAGGTTAAGTGATCAACTGGATCAGTAACCATTGATCTGTCTCGTGGCTGGACCCGAATAAAACTCACGGGTATCAGTCAGACGAGAGAAGGGTACCTGATTCCGGCCAGGCAGGCTCCTCTGGCTTGTAAACCGGTCAGTTGACTTGCCATCATCAGACATCGATCTCGAGAATGCTTGGGCGAGCTCCAAGGCAGATGTGGCCCGGCCAAAACGTGGGCCTTGAGCATCAGACATGTGCTGCTTTGGGGGCTCAATGGGCTTGCGCCAGCTTTCAGGCTCTGGTCGCCGTTCCTGCAGCTTCTCGATCTCCTTGCCATTCCTACGGTTATCATTTCTCCTGGAACTCCTCTGCATATCTGTTTTCTCAGTGTCAGGACGGTGATCTTTCCTCTCAAAGTCCCTTGCAGTCCTCTGGTCAGGCTGGAAATTCTCAGGCTTTTCACTGTAGCGAGTGTTTGGGAGAGAGGGCTCTGGCTTTGAGTCAGGCTTGGGACTGTCGTGCTTTGCCCTTCACATTCACATACAAACAAGTGAGATGTAAGCATTTTGCCACAGAAAACAGAATAGAACGGTCTATAATCAATGGTTCACCACAATTGAAGGCACTCCTTTAAGGTTAGCATTATGTGCAGATGGGGCCCACCATAGAGCGATCAAGACCATCTAGCAGGTTCCACAATGGATGGGCCATGGATGTGAAGCCTTTTCATCTACCAAGCAAACCAGCGATTTGCATGGTGAACTTTGTTTCCCTGATCCATATGAGCATGGATGCATTCTTTTCAACCATCCCGCTTGCAAAGTGCAGATGTCAAGGATTTTCCATGGGGAAGCTTACGTAGGAGGGCCTCCAAACAACGCCCCAATCAATGAAAGACAGGTTCCATCCACACAGAATCCTCAACACAGGCTGAAGCACTGCTAGTTTGAGCCGATTCTTGTACATTTCCTCTTTTCAACCAAAATCTCCTTTTCCAGAGAGAGGGAGAGGGAGAGAGAGACAAGAATGCCTTGATGATGTTTTTGGCACATGATGATTTACAGTAGTTGTAATGGTTTCTTGGCAGAAAAGAAAAAACCCTAAATATAATATTGATCCGGTCAACCAGCAATTCACATCCCAATTAACCAAGCAAATGGAAGCATGTAGTTTTTTGCAGAAATATCTTGCTTTTGCAACTAAAACCACCTTACGGGTCACCTGCAGGACATGCAAATTGGTATGCGTTCCTGGAAGGAGGATTTTGGTCACATTTTCTGAGATGGTCCAGCACATTTTGGTCGTTTCTGCCATTCCAAAGTATTCAGAAGCATAAAAGCCAATTTAGGAAAATTAGACAAGAATTGGATAAGTGGGTACCTGTTGGCAGGTTGGCTCATGTCAAGATTGTTAATAACGACATCGTCAAACCCACGCTCCTTCAAAACCTGCAACAGAGCACAGAATCAACCAGGTGACAGTGAATGAATGACAACGACAAAAACAAAGAGATGAAAAAGGTCAAGATTGTTGGAGAACTAATGAGAACAGCTGCAAATCCCAGCAAAGTGCCTCAAATTAGAGAAACCAACTTACAAATAGAAGTAAACATCTTTCAGGCAACATCAAGTCATAATTTGTTGCCAAGAATGTCAAAGAAAATTCAGTCTTGAGGGGAATTTTAATAATGAGAACAGCTAAGGGACTCGTGCATCTGGACTGACCATGAGACTCAAATAATATGTGCCTCAGAGATATGCCAATATAGCACTTGTATGATCCATCATCCATGCCATTCTTCACATGGTCCCACATTGCATATTCCCTGGCCTATGATTATATACGGACAGTCCACTGATCAGGTGGACTACACAAGTGTAGCCACCTGATGAGCAGATATCCCTTTTGCAAGTTCATCGGCTGGACTACACAGTTGAATGTAGGGAGAGTTATGCACTTTCTCCACTAACCAGGTTCTTTGACCTTTCTTATAAAAAACAGATTTTATTAGCCAAAGGATAAAGCTGCAACACCAAGAGGGGGCGGGGGGGTCACAATACAAAGATGTAATTTCACAGTACCCCCTTCCACAAGAGAGCCCGGGATGCATTTGTTCATGTTTTTCACTGAGTTACCAAATTAGGTTGGTCTTTATTTTCATGTGGAAAGAAATCATACACCAAATAGATTCACGGGGGGAAAAGGGGCTTACCAATTCACGGGGGCGGGCACCACCAAACAATGTGTTCCTACAGCACCAAATAGATTGCGAAAATCATCAAATCATGGAACCGTGAAAAGGAACACTTTATCAAGGTAAAGAAATAAGAACATCAAGTTGTATGTGTAACCAAGTAAAGAAGGACCGTGTATAGAATCCATCTAAAGCCATTTCACTTGCAGTGAGCAGTCAAACCATTCAAATCCAAGATGCTTGCTTTCTACTGTGAAAACTTACATTTTTAGCCTACAATCCTACAAGAGATTCCTCATAACATTAGTAGAAAAGCCCTACAAAGACACTCGGCCTACTGCTTCCAAGTTCAAAGATGTATTGATCTCTTCAGCAGCTTCATGTCGAAAGGCCTCACACATTGTGACACTCACAAGGAGGTTTGAATGGCCTTCCTGCCAAAGGTTTTGCCCCTCCATAAACAAGTATTCGTCTACTGAACCAGTAAAACTAACGCTGGCAATGGCCGGGTCAGGCCAAGAAAAGTCAATATTTTGAACAGGCACGGCCCTGCAGGCCCAGCCCAACTAGTTCCAAATCCAGGCCTGAACCAACACCAGGCCTGTGCATTGCTAGCCCTAAGTAGAACTACATACAGGAATAAACAGATCCATGCACATGGTTTGTTTGTTTGCCAAAACCATTTAGAATAAACACAACAGAAATCGTGCTGTGCAATATATAGCACACCATCATCCTCATAATCTTCTCCCAGCTGTTTGGGGTTGGCTTTCCAAAAATCCTATTTCGCCCATCAATCCTATCCATGACCCTATTCTTGGCAAGCGACCAACACTTCATCTCCCTTCTCACCATCTCAATCCAGGCCCCTAACCCTTGATATCTCTTCTCACCACCTCAATCCAGGCCCCTAACCCTTCATATCTCTTCTCACCACCTCAATCCAGACCCCTAACCCTTCATATCTCTTCTCACCACCTCAATCCAGACCCTTATAGATCTTCCTCTCATTCTCTTTTCAGGTCCTTCAACCCCAATGGACCATCTCCCATCTCCGTTGAACATGACCAAGCCATCTCAATCTGCTCCATATCAGTCTCTCTTATTGGGACTACTCTTAGGTTGCTCTCAACGAATTCACTATTAACTCCATCCGTCCAGCTCTTCCCACATCCATCTCAACATTCTCATCTCTGCAACCCTCAAATTCCAATTCCGGTGCCTTCTAATTACCCAACATTGCCGCATATAGCTCGGTGGGTTAAATAGTTGTCTTATAACATTTCCCCTCAAGAGTCTACTTATATTGCAGAAAAAGAAAAGAAAATTCGTAATAATTATATAATGATTATTTCTCATCTTATTTGCATTGCAAAGAAAAGGCTGATTCCACAAAGCAATCATCAGATTTTTCCAAAGGATTCTCTGGCACAAGAAACTAGGTGCTGATTGTGAGAGGAATATGAGACTCCTAGTTGCTATCCAAACAACCCTGAAAATGGAATCCACGGAAACAATGTTACAATGATTTTCTTGAAAATTATGGTTCCATAACATTTTTCTTTTCCCACAATCCAAAGACCCTAAGCTCCATACATATGCAGCAATCACACAACACTCCATAGCCATCTTCATACACCAAGTACTAATTCTATTGGAAACAACCTTACTAATATCCCCATCCTTTTGAATAACAGATCCAAGGTATTGGAACACACTGATTTGAGGGTTCTCTTTATCATGAATTTTAACTAAATCACACCTTCATAATTATCCATGAGGAGTTGCATTCCAAATACTTGGTCGTAGACCTGTTAATTTTTAAGCCTCTAGACTATAGAGCTTTCGCAAAAAACCTAAAATTAGCAATTGGTCCCACCAATGTTTTAAATAGCGGTAGCGTGATGCGTAGCGCTCAGCCCTCTATAGTGTGTAGCGTAAATATGTAGCGTGCTACAGGCTACACGATACTTCTATTTTTTTAATTTAAAAATAAGACAAATATAATAAATAGTGAAAAAAAAAAAAGGAAAAAAAAATAAAAATGCCTAAAAGATGATTCATTTTATCAATTATAAGCATATTCAAAAAAGTTATTAGTTATCATTTATCAAAAGCCAATCCACATATATAAGCCAAATCAAATAATTATCACATCAACAACTTTCTAAGCAAACCACTTTAATTAATAATATCTAATTGAAACCACATCACAATAATGAAAAGAAATAAAAATCCCATAGGTTAAAAGTATCTAGTACAATACAAGTGTCACATTCCTTAACATTAGAAACAAAGAAAACATGAAAAAAATAAAACAAAATGGTAAAAAAATACATTGTAGCTTACGCTACGGACACTACGCACTAAGTAGCTGTAGCATACGCTACGACCCTTGTAGCACAATGCTATTTGGGACGCTACGTAGCGCCACGGCTACGCTACGCTACATAGCGTACGCTATGGGTGCTATTTGAAACACTGGGCCGCACTAGTCTCGTTGACCATCATCACACAATCCGCAAACAACATACACCAACAGACCTCATCCTGGACAGTAGAGAGTAATTTATCAATTGAGAAGTACAAAAAAAGAGCTTAAAGCTAACCCCTAAAACACTGCCAATGGGAACTTCCCCCAAAATCTCTGTACATCCCCATCAATTGTCTAAGAAGAAAATTAAGTTTGATCCTGCAACTCTGTGCATCTCCTTTGACCTCGTAACGACAATATGTAACATAGTGCCCCAAAAAGATACCTTCCTTGGTAAGATATTCAGCTACCTCCTCGGTGCTACAGAAACATGACAAAACTAAGTCCCCATCCAACTGAAAAACCACATTAATGACGGAAGATAAATTCCCAAGGACTAGGCCCATAGTCAAAGCCCATGAGATTGATTAAGCATATGAACCATGTGTGAACCAGGATATTCTCATGTCTTACCAATTGCAATACCATAGTGGGAAAATCCACCACAAGCTGTTGTATATTCTTTAGCGATAGCTTGGTTCAATTGTAGTGCAAGAAGTAATTATTTACCTTACAGGTAAAATGAATTGAAAATAGACCCCAAAAAAAAAAAAAAAAAAATGAACAGATTGTGGAGAGCAAAACAAAAACAAAAAATTTTAAAATGCCATACATCTAGTGTTAATTACACAGTGTGAAAGGATAAGTGTTTCATTATATATTTATGTAATGATCCACCACATGTTATGTTTGTGAGTGTCAAATTCCGAGTTTTAACTTTTGAGGTAATCTTAATTTAGTTTGACAGATTTGATGTAGTTTAGAAATTTATTAAGGACATTGCTTGTGAACACTGTTCAACAAAAAGTTAAGTCCTTATCTTCTGTTATATGTGTTGAACCATTGCCTAGGGTGCTAGCCTGGATCCATCACATTGGAAGTCTTTGGACCAGCCTCATCTGTTGACTTTCACTTGGCTAGTCGGCAAGGACAAGGCCCTTTTTTATACTGATTCAAGGATAAGTGATGCAGGACATGAAAATTAAATATGATATGCGAGATTTTAGGCTTAAGATCACGTTAGTTCAAAAACAATTACACAAATTCTATATCCCACATGAAAGTCCAAACATTCAATTAAGGGGAATCTATGCGGGTCCAAGCCTACACATGATAGGGCTTGATCAATAAAAATTATGAACCAAAATGATACTCAAAGATAAGAAATAATCATCCACACATGCGTAGTAATCAGTCTTTAATCCAAGGGATTCACCAATTTCAAATCAAGGAACCCAAGGGTAAGAAAAGGGGCATAAAATTGGAGATTTGAGTAATTTAGGGTTTGGTTCAGGGATTTTGGGTGAAAGCGGAGTGAAAGAGAGGAGAGAGATGAACCAGAGAAGTACCGCACGCGTGGACAACAACAATAGCCCAGACGCTCGTGCGTGTGATCCCGGCCGCACGTGTGTGGGGCCCACTATTCAGAAAAAGGCTACCTTATTCCTGGTCGGCCAGGGATGGACCCCAAAACCCCCAAATCTCAGCTCGATCCGATGTACGGTTTGTGCGTGGTGCTCCGCCGAAGTTTCAACCCTCCTGTAGGACCAAATTCTAAAATTCTGCTGTGACGAGGAGAATTGCTACAATAGATGATTGATTTGAAGTGTAGATGATGGGGTGAGATGAGAATAATGGATGGTAGAAGATGAGTAGTAGAGATGACGATGGATGGGAGCGAATCGGGATAGATGTGGCTTCGCACCACAGTAGTTAACCCTTCGATGAAAGAAGGGTTTCACACCCAATTAGGCTTTACAACTCAGAGAGTAGGAAAACGCAGAATTTTTATTAATCTTCAATTAATAAAAAAACTACAAGGGGTGCCTATTTATAGGGAAAATCCTATACCCCAAAAACTCATACCATGTGCATAACCTATTACTTGGCGATGAAGTAAACTAAATAAAAATCAAACAAAGAAATCTAAAGCGTTCACGATATTCTAGATAATAATAATAAGCAAAACTTAAAATATAAAATCAATCCGACGATTGGGCACGATCATGAGATCCCATGATGGGCTTTTCTTGACTATCGGACCCACTTTTTAAACCAAAACTTGTCTTCTACCTAGGAGACCCTCCCTGGACGTCGTCATCAATCCAGATCGACGGTGGAGCCCTCCTTCTGGCGTACGTGCGTAGGGGGGTGGTGTGCGTGCACGTGTGGACGGCGTGCGCGGGATGTCCCCATCAATTCTCCCCGGCTACGAAGATTTCGCCATTAGCGAAATAAAACTCTTGAACCGCTCCGAGATGTAAGGATCAAGTCTCTGAAGCTCCTCACGAGTCACGTATTAGTTGAAGCTGGACGTGACTTCCACTTGACCAGGTACTTCTGAAACCCGCCGTCCGACGTTGAAACTATCTAATGGTCCAGGATATCCTCTATTTCCTCTCTGGGTGTGTGAAGGTTAGGTATAGGAGGCAGAGGCTGAAAGGAAATGTCAGGAAGAGTAGGTATGAGAGGTAGAGGCTGGAAAATGGGTCGGGACGGGTAGGTATGGGAGGTAGAGGTTAAGAAAATGGGTCGAGACGGGTAGGTATGGGACGTAGAGGCTAGAAAAATGGGTCGGGAATGGTAGGTATGGGATGTAGAGGCTGGAAGAAAGGTCAGGAAGAGTAGGTATGGGAGGTAAAGGCTGAAAAAATGGGTTGATAAGGGGCCATGGTTCAAGGGATAAATATGGGAATCGGGATGGGTGAGCGAAGGGCCGACAAAGTATCAGTGGTTTCCTGAAAAGTAACTGGATCCTCCACATCGAATGTGAAACTAATTCCCATGGAAGGTAGAAGATCTACCTCATACACATTGAGACCGCTTCGTTTTATAATTTTGAAAGATCCAGCGCTACGCGCATGTAACTTACAAACAGCCCCCGTAGGGTACTGCTCGGGCCAGATACGGACCATCACAGTCCTCAATATTGAATTCTTTGAAACGTTTATGTTGGTTTGCATAAAATTTGTAATGTTCATTACTAGTAGTAATCTTCTGCTTGATTTCTTGATGTCATGAATGAATGTAATGCGCAAAAAACTCTACAGGCTTTGACGCCCTATGGGACAATGACATAGGGACAAGATCAATAGGTTTCCCAGGTTTATAAACAGTAACGACTGAGACCTGTGGACCTATCGACAGAACTATTAAACGCAAACTCGGTTGTAAGTATTACGGTGTCCCATGTTCTGGTGTGCTCTATATCCCTCCTAGGGGGAGACTCATCCAGTAGATCAACAGGAAAGCCATTACGTAACTCATCCATTACCGGAATGGTTTCAGTGGATAACTTTACACTAGCCTCTGGTGCACTCTCTCTAGCCACAAGGCCGCACATGTTGTACCCCTCAAAATAGTGGTCTTGATGTCTCTCATGGGGTGGGTGCACAGGTGCACAACCATAATTGATTCCTTGACCAACTCCATTCATTGGTCTATCCTCCAAGCCACCTGCCTGAGATTGGACATCTACCCCAATTATGGGGTTTGTCCTAGCGATGGTCTTTAGTCAAGTAATGCGTACATCAAGTTGTTCAAAGTATTGGTCCATTTCCAAGCACTTAATCAAAAACTCCAACTTCTGAGACAACTTGTTTAGTGATTCTTGCAATTGTTCCATGTTTAGTATAGGGTGCCAACCAAAATTCAACAATATAGTTGTCAAAACATAAGTTTTTTTGTTTTTTTTTTTTAAAGAAACAACCTAGTTTCTCAAAACAAAAAAGGAAAGTTTTTAAAACAAGTTAGGAAAGTTTCTAAAAAAACAAATTAGGAAAGTTCCTTAAAAAAAAAAAAAAGCAACCTAGTTTCTAAAAACGAAAAAGGAAAGTTTCTAAGAAAAACAAATTAGGAAAGTTTCTAAAGAAACAAATTAGAAAAGTTTAAAAAAAAAAAAAAAAAAAAAAAAAACAAAACAAATTAGAAAAGTTTCTAAAAAAAAAAAAACAACCTAGTTTCTAAAGAAAAAGAAAAAGGAAAGTTTCTAAAAATAGAAAGTTAGTTTTTAAAAAAGAAAAAGGAAAGTAAACTAGTTTCTAAAAAAGAAAAAGGAAAGGAAATTAGTTTCTAAAAACATATTAAAAAGTTTCTAAAAAACAGAAAAGGAAAGTTTCTAAACCTAGAAATAAAAAACTAAGTTAATTTCTAAAATAATTCAAATAAGGGGATAACAGAAAATTTTAGCAGCTTATGTCAGGGTTTATGGACCTCTAAACAGTCATATATGATGAGAATTGATGCGTAATGGACGTAAACAACCAAACCCTAAACATGTAATGAATTCCCCTACAAGAACCCTATGCTTTGATACCAAATTTGATGCAGGACATGAAAATTAAATATGATATGCGAGATTTCAAGCTTAAGATCAAGTTAGTTCAGAAAAAATTACACAAATTTCATATCCCACATGAAAGTCCAAACATTCAATTAAGGGAAATCTATGCGGGTCCAGGCCTACACATGATAGGGCTGGATTAATAAAAATTATGAACCAAACGATACTCAAAGATAAGAAATAATCATCCACACATGCGTAGTAATCAGTATCTAATCCAAGGGATTCACCAATTTCAAATCAAGGAACCCTAAGGGTAAGAAAATGACAAAATTGGAGATTTGAGTAATTTAGGGTTAGTTTAGGGATTTTGGGTGAAAGCGGAGTGAAAGAGAGGAAAGAGACGAACCAGAGAAGTACCGCACGCGTGGATAACAACAATGGCCCAGACGCGGGTGCGTGTGATCCCGACCGCACGTGTGTGGGGCCCACTATTCAAAAAAAGGCTACCTTGGCCCTGGTCGGCCAGGGATGGACTCCAAAACCCCTAAGTCTCAACTCGATCTGATGTACGGTTTGTGCGTGGTGCTCCGCCTAAGTTTCAGTCCTCCTGTAGGATCAGATTCTGAAATTCTGTTGTGAGGAGGAGAATTGTTGCAATAGATGATTGATTCGAAGTATAGATGATGGGGTGAGATGAGAAGAAGGGATGGTAGAAGATGGATAGTAGAGATGGCGATAGATGGGAGCGAATCGGGATAGATGTGGCTTCGCACGCGGTAGTTAACCCTTCGACAAAGGGAGGACTTCACACCCAATTAGGCTTCACAATTCAGAGAGTAGAAAAACGCAGAATTTTTATTAATCTTCAATTAATGAAAAGAACTACAAGGGGTGCCTATTTATAAGGAAAATCATATACCCAAAAAACTCGCACCATGTGCGTAACCTATTACTTGGCAATGAAGTAAACTAAAATAAAAATCAAACAAAGAAATCTAAAGCGTTCACGATGTTCTAAATAATAACAATAAGCAAAACCTAAAATATGAAATCAATCCGACGAGTGGGCCACGATCATGAGATCCCATGATGGGCTTTTCTTGACTATTGGGCCCGCTTTTTAAACCAAAACTTGTCTTCTAGCTAGGAGGCCCTCCCTAGACGTCGTCATCGATCCAGATTGATGGTAAGGCCCTCCTTTTGGTGTACGTGCATAGGGGGGGTGGTGTGCGTGCACGTGTGGACGGTGTGCGTGGGCTGTCCCCAGCAATAAGGTCCTCAAGATAGCCACTTGGAATAGGGAAAAAAAAAATTTATATATATATATATATCGTTAAAATAATGCAGAGAGCTATTCATGCACTGGTGCCTGTCTCAGAAGATATGGTGGTCTTTCCTTGACCAATCCAAGGTGGATTGGGTAATGCCCACTCATTCGTGACTTCTTTTGTTGACACCATAGTTGCATGAAGCATAAAGCAAAATAGCAAGTTGGCAACAGATTTGGATGGGGAATTGGGGAAGCCTCTGTTTCAAAATGTTAGCAAGTATACAAAGGCAGGAAGCAGGAGCAGGAGTATGAGTCCGGAGCATGATTCGAAACGGAACAGTCCATTGTATCAACGATTCTCATCACAAGAGAAGTCCATTGTATCAACGATTCTCTAGCAAAGGGGACCATAGAGATATCCTCTGTGTGCAAGGGAATTTTTTTCTGAGGAACTGCATAGGAGACTTATTCATTGCCTTGATGAATTGTATATTGTTTTCATTTTTCCTTTCATTTATATATATATATATATATATATATATATATATAGAGAGAGAGAGAGAGAGAGTAATGATCTCCTACGAATTTCCCTTTTAAAAAAAAGGGAGACCTAGGGACAGGTCCATAAAAAAATACCACAAGAACTCAACGTGAAGTATGCACGACATCCAACCCGTCCATCATATGTATCAACCTCATGAAAGGATGTGATTGCCTGGTGACCCAATGTGGCGGGATTTGATTGGGCCATGTATTGCCATCAGAGATGGGCCCAATCGGTCGATCGAGTAGATGCTCGACCAAACAACTTTCAAACATGCTTTGTGTGGCCCAATCAAATCCCGCAACACCGGGCCACCAAGGAATCCACTTCCCTCATGAAATCCCTAAGGCCTAGAAATCAGCCCAATCAAAAACCTAGGCGGGCCACAACAAAGGGAAGAAAGTGGAAGGGGACACCCACCCTTGATTTTCACAACGGCCCATATAAGTTGCACCAACTTGGTTTTCCCATGACCCTTCATCAATTCACATGAAGGGTCTGTACATCCTAGATTGCACATATGCAACCGGGGGGGTGGTCTCATGGGTTCTTTTCCTAGGTGAAAAGGGTTTAGGGTTATGCACGCCTGAACGGGCACTCGCACACACATGCAAATTGGCGTTGGCTCAAGTGGACCCCATCGTAATATGTACATGAAATTCACTCTGACCATCACATGACTCAAGTGGTCCACGCCAAGGGAAACAGTTGGGAGAATAATGCTTATCCTCATTTTTTATAGGGCCCACCATGAGGTGTGAAATCCAATTTGACCATAATATGCATCATCACTAACTAGGCCCGTGTTCCAAAAATCAAGTTGCTCTATGATTCAGGTGGGTCACATCAAAGGATGTAGTTTGGAGAGGGACACCCAACGTTGATTTTCTAGAGGGTTCACCGTGACGTGTATGAATCCACTCCAACCATCAGATGATTTATAACACGTTAGACCAGTGTTTTAAATAGCTACACTATGTAGCATAGCTTAGCCTTAACGCTACGTAGCTCATGAAAATAACTTAAGTCATGTGTAGCCTACACCACATGATAATTTACATGTACGCTACACACTACGTAGCTCACATTACAAGTTATTTTTCACTACGACATAAAAATCAATTAATGTTTTCAATGTTTTGTTACATTTTCTATTTACAATAAAAAGTAGTTAATCTTTTTAATGTTTTGAGTAAAAATAAAGTAAGAAACAATGTTAAATCAGTTTTTGCCTCTTTCTATACCTTTTTACTTAATGATTACCATTTCCTATTACTTTAGGTTTGGTTTGGTTGTACCAAATATCATGAATTTTGTTAAATTTCATTATTAATCAGTCTAATTTGGTGAATATCATGAAATTGGTGCAACCAAGCGCAACCTTGATGAAAAATCTATAAGTTGGGGGTAGCTTACACTACACACTATGTAGCTAACACCTTATGCTTCAGAGGCATGAACACTACGCTACACACTATTCGCAATTTAAAACACTGGTTAGGCGCAAGGCCCAAAAATCAGGCTAGTCCAAGATTATGGTGGACCACACCAAAGGAAACTGTTTGGAGGGTGGGTGTCCCCCTGTACACTGCTCCCGATCATGTGGCACACTTGAATCATGAATGTGACTGACTTTGGGGCCTTGGGTTAACATGGGCTTTGACACATCTGATGGCTGGATCTTATGTACACATCATGGAGGGCCCCGCCCGAACCCACTTGTGGAACTGCTCACGCACGTGCGTACACACGCACACACACACAAGGGAGCAAAAGCTATCCAAATATAATAGAGAAAAGCCAAACTGAAAACAACAACCTAAGGAAAACAAAACTACTGAAAAAGCCAAAAGACAACCTAAGAGAACTATACAATTCGAAAGGACTAAACAACTCCTACTAGCCCGAGATGGACAAGAGAAGAAAAAAGAGGGAAAACAAAAATTACAATTTGCACAATAATCGCAGGAGAGAGCAGAGGAGTCTTTGCAACCTGAAGAGGCCAACTAAGCCACCCACTAGCAACTTCAAGGGACTCTGAAGAGCCGGAGATGAGATCTTCGCTGAGATTTTAAATTAACGAACTAATCTCCAACATCCCTGAAGATTTGGGCGATGACCTTGGATGGAGGGAAACATGTATTTCTAAAGCAATGAAGGTTCCTCTCTTTCTAAATATTCCAAAGAGAGGCCGATAAGGATAAGCACCAGACTGTCTTAAACTTCTTCCAATCCTTCTACCATACTAGGCAAACAACAAGTCCTTCATGCTACCTGGCACCGCCCAGTGGCACCGAAAGCTATGAAGAGTAGCATCCTAGACTTCAGCAAAGAAGGGGCAGTGCATGAAGAGATGGGGAATGGATTCTGCCTCACAGAGGAATAAGAAGCAGACATTGGTGAGGATCATGCCTCTACACGAGATTGTCCACAGTGAGAGTTCTACCTCTTGCCAAGATCCAGACAAAGGCTGAGACTTTTGGAGGAGCACCATAAGACCAGAAGAAGGATGGGAAGTCTGAATGACGAGTGGAATGAGTGGAATTATGACTCCTGATAAATCGCCAGAGAGATTTTGAGGAGAATTGGTTAGAAGAAGCAAGATTCTAAAGCAGGGAGTCTTCCTAGCCCAAAGAAGGCTAGATCCCTTGTAGCAAGGACAACAACCCTTGTAGCTCTTTTGCCTAAACATCAAAAAGGGCTCTCCTACAAGGAGGGCACCAAACCCCTGGGCCAATATGGGAAAAACAATCAACAACTGGGATAGAAATCTTAAAAGACACTCGTACCACCATAAGGAAAGAAGTAGCCAAGGGGCAATTGGGGATCCAATTTGTCCATCTAGAATGTTATCCTAGAACCTTCCCCAAGACCAAAAGAACAGCCTTCCCAAAAGAGATTGAGGGAGGGGGATATGACTTTCCATACAAAGGAAGCTCTATACAGGGAGGATGGTTTGGTGAACCATCTAGCCTCTTGAATGTCATGTTTGCAAGCAAAAATTTCCCTCCACCTATTTGCAGCCTCAATGGCAAAGTGCCAAAGTGCCAAAGCCACTTCCTAAAAAGAGCCTAGTTCACTTCGGAGAGAACTCTGATAGCAGCACCTCCTTCCGAATATGGTTTGCTAACTGTTGTCCAACCAAGGAGGTGATATATCTGAATATTAGAGTTGCCATTCCAAGGAAAGTATCTTATGGGTTTGTCTATCCTAAATAAAACAGATGTTGGACAACGAAATAAGGAAGTAGGAGAAAAGGTTGGAAAGAGAGTTTTTTATCAAAGTTAAGCGTCCTCCTGGGGATGGACAATGGCTCTTCCAAGGGAAGAGTTTCATTTCCATTCTTTAAATGATGACAACCCAAAGAGGAGTTATCAGCTTGCCGATGCAGAAGGGAAGACCCAAATAGGAGGAAGGGAAAGACCAGCTTCACATCCGAAGACGACTGCTAATCGGGAGAGAGAGGAAGAAGAGATATTAATTCACAATAGTTCACTTTTGAAAAGATGTCGGACAGCGAAATAAGTAGGAGGAAAGGTTGGAAAGAGAGTTTTTGATAAGAGTTAAGCGTCCTCCTAGGGATAGACAATGGCTCTTCCAAGGGAAGAGTTTCATTTCCATTCTTTAAATGATGACAACCCAAAGATGAGTTATCAGCTTGCCAAGGCAGAAGGGAAGACTCAAATATGAGGAAGGGAAAGACCTGCTTCCAATCCGAAGACCACTGCTGATAGGGAGAGAGAGGAAGAAGAGATATTAATTCCCAATAGTTCACTCTTGAAAAGATTAATCTTTAGGCCTGATATAGCTTCGAAACAGTGAAGAACTTTTCTAAGATTGGAAGCTACCACCTCTGTAGCCTCATAAAACAAAAGAGTTGTCCACAAATTGAATATGAGTAATAGAGGGGTTACTAGAAGAGACTTTGAAGCCATTGAAGAATCCAACCAATTCACCTTTTTTCTCTAATGAAAAGAAACGGGGAGAGGGTCTCCCCTTGCTTGAGCCCCCTGGAAGCACCAAAGAAACCTTTAGGGGATCCATTAATTAGTACAAAAAAGGAAGCCGAGAAGAGATGGGAACAGATCCCGCCTCTCCATTTTTCCCCAAAACCAAATCTGAGCATTTAGTAATCCAAATATCCCCAATCTACAAAATAGAAGGCTTTTTCTATGCTCAATTTACAGACCACTCGGTCTAGGCATCAGTGGGCTAAAAAAGCACAGTCTAAGATTTGTATGTCGGCAAAGAAAGCTCCTTGCGCCTCGGAGATGATGTTGGAAAAGACAAGACATAATCTAGTAGATAGGATCTTAGCTAAAAGTTTGAAAGGGGCTCCCAACAAACTCATAGACCGAAAATTTTTAAGATCAGTATCCCCTTCAACCTTAGGAATTAAAGCAATGAAGAATGCTCCCATCATGGTTCTAAATGTCAGTATCAATTAGTGTATCGGCCCGGCGGAAAATTGATTCAATACAGTGCCGCATATCGGTATTAGGGCCATATCAGCCTGTATTGGTCAGATTTTTTTTAAAAGAAAAATAATATGAAAAATTAGAAAAATAGGGGGGAAATGAGATATCCAAGAATCTATGATTTTTTGTTTTATATTTTGACCATTTATTCAATAGTGTGTTGGACCATTCTTTGATGAAAATATTGTTCGTCGATTTGACTTGTTGAAGGTCAACTAACTGGGCCCTAATTAAACACAAATCAAGCATGATTTGGTGAAAATGGTCCATTACATTGAAATATAATAAAAGGAAGATGAAAATATAAAAAAGAAAGTGAAGGCCTTCTTTTCGATTTTTTCCATAATGGTCCACTTCGCTTTGATTTGTCGAATCCTATTCAAGTCATTTGTTTTGATCCTAAACTAGGTATAAATCTAGCCTAAAACAAGTTTTTAAGCTTCTTCCATGGTTTAAATGAAAAGAAGAAAAGACATGAAATTTTGAGGAAAAAAAAAAAATCAAAATTGGACTATTATAGGCGTATCGACCTGTATCGATGCCGATACACCCCGTATCAGCCGATACGGACCGATACAGATCAATTTTTTTCATATCGGACTGATACAACCTCGTATCGCGTATCAACTTGTGCCGAAACGAACACAATACTGTCATATCGGCCAATACGATGCCGATATTCATATTCATGGCTCCCATAGCTCTAGAAATGAGATTGGAATGGTGAAATTCCGATAAAGTACAACAAGATCATTCTTTATGATATTCTAGAAAACTTGAAAGAAAGCCAGGGAATAACCGTCAGGCCTCAGGGCTTTGTCCCTGCCAAGAGAAAACACTGCATTTTTTATTTCTGATTCAGATAACGGAGCCTCGAGGGCCAAAGTATCCGCATCGGAGATTAAAGGGAATTCGAGATTATCCAAAGATGGTCGAAGCCAAGATTCAGCAGATGGTAAAGAAGAGTAAAAGGAGACGATGTGAGAAGATACTTGTTGAGGGTCTTCTAACTTAGTACCATTATCAAATATACTACTTATATTGTTGGACCTTGCTCTAGCACTATCTATTGCATGGAAAGACCGAGTGTTCATGTCCTCTTCCTTTAACCACACAAACCTAGATCTCTGCCTCCACTTAATATCTAGTTGTTTGACTATCCTTGAGTACTCTTCCTTAAGAAAGGATTTTTTAGAGTCTTCTTCTTCCGCTAGGGGATTGGGTTCCTCCTACAAATCCAAGTGTTGAATGGAAGCAAGGGCATTTGAGATGGCCACTTCATCCTGGTTTTCCTTTAGACGATGAGATTCAACTTTAGGAGTTTGAGTTTCGTACTCATGATGAAGCTCAGGTTGCCTCCTTACACTGAAAAGGAATTCCACCAGTTAGCTACTAGTGAATGAAATCCCTCGGTTTCAAGCCAATATAGCTTAAATCTAAATGGCTTAAGCCCCCAGCTTTCTTCAACGGAGTCCAAAAAAATGGGCCAATGGTCAGAGATTGGCCGCAAGAGTCCTCACTGAAAGAATAAAGGGAAGGCTTCCAACCAAGAGGAAGAAACAAAGAACCTATCCAGACAAGAGAGAATGGGAGGGGATTGCCCATTAGACCAAGTGAATTTTGTGTATATAAGGGGAAGATCGATAAGATTGTTTTGTCCTACAACATATATTAATGGTTATGGATGTAAAACATTAAGAGATGAAAGAGAGTGAAATTAATAGGTGTCCAAAAACTAGTTTATTGAATTTGAAAAGAGAGAAAACGATGCTAATTAGAAATAAATTAATGGAAAAGGAATGTGGAATGTCGATGAAGAACTAAATGTTAAGTGGAATGAGATGGCTAAGTGCATCGGAAATTGGAAAAAGATGTTTTAGGACCATCTAGAAGGAAAACCCATTCATACAAGGAAACTTTGTGATGAAACGACGATGTACAAAAAGCTATTCACAAAAAACGTTCATGTTTCAAAGCTTAACAATGGACTAGAAATGATGAAAATTTTGAACAATAAAGAAATGCCAAAAAGATTGCTAAGAAGGTAGTGAGTTAATCTAGTGAGTGTTGGGAAAGAAAAGAGTTCCAAGAGGATATATTAACGTAATTAAGAATATGTATGAGGGAGCAACGACAAATGTGCGGACCATTAATGGAGAGACGAGTGAGTTTCCAATTATTGTAGGCATGCAACAGATGTTGACATTGGCGGCCTTACCTTTGGCATTGGCCATAGAGTTAGACATGAGTCAAACGAGCCAAGCGAGTGTTACCGGGGTGGACAGAGAAGTGGGGACGGTCTGGCACGCAGGGCAGTGACCTGCTCGGACGAAGGCAGGGACGGGCTTGGGGCTCGTCAGCTCGGACAGAGAGAGGAGAAATAGGTAAGGGAGCTAGGGCTCGTTTCCCCAAATGACCATTTTCGATACCTAAGGTCAATAATTCATGAGAACAATGTTGTACATAGAATTCAAACTAGGTGGAAGAAATGAAGATGTGCCTCCGGAGTTTTATGCGATTGTTGTGCACCTCTCAAGCTAAAAGGGAAATTTTATAGGATAGCCATAAAACTAACTATGCTTTATAGAACAAAATGTTGGGCAGTTAAGGAACAACATGATCATAGGATGAGTAGCTAAGATGAGGATGTTAAGATGGATGACCGGCAAAATTACGAAGGATAAAATTAGAAAAGAATACATTTGAGGGAACTTAAGACTAGTACCAAATACCAATGGGTAACAAGATACGGGAAAGTAGACTTAGTTCGGTCATGTGCAACGGAGACCAAGAACCGCATTGGTTAAGAGTGAGTTGGTACAAGTTGAAGGTTCTAAAGGGGCAAGGGGAAGGCCCAAAAGATGGAGGTAGCAAGAAATGATGACCTATGGTCTAACTGAAGGCCTGGCCCTTGATAAAGTGGAACGGTGGAACAGGATTCATGTAGTCAACCCCAATTAACAAGTGAACAGTTACGCAGTCTGCTAAGTTGTGCCCCACTGTAATGTGATTCTCACATACAAGCCGCCCATCAAATGCATCACCACATCTTAGGCCTAGGGCCCGAAAAAATCAGCATGATCCATAATTCAAGTGGGCCACACGATAGGAAGCAATTGAGCATGAGACACCTACCCTTGATTTTTAACGTGTTCCATCTTGTGTGCGTGACATCTACTCCAACCATTATATGTGTCACCATAATTTAGACTCAGGGCTCAAAAAATAAAACCAATCCATAATTTGGGTAGGCCATGCTAGGGGAAACAGTTTGAACAATAGGCATTCATATGTTCACCGTTTTCCTATGGTGCGGCCATCCTGAATCACGAATCAGGTTGATCTTTAGGCCCTAGACTTGGCATGCAATGACACAATTGATGGACGGCTTGGATGTGCAAAACACATCATGATGGAGCCCAACCAAATCGGACCACATGAATTCAGCTGATGTAGACAACAAACCACTTGCTCTAAAAGTTCAAACTGATTGAACGTGGCAAATCAATCCCTTTATCTCATAGCCCAACCCAACATCTCATGGGTTAGGTCCTCGACTGAAACCACCCTCGTGGGGCCCACATCACATGGGTTCTGCCTCACACAAACCACCCGCCTCACACGAGCCACCCACCCTAAGTGTGCCCCTGCATCCCATAGGCCACCCCACTCGAGCCTGGTGTGAAAATGCCCCCGCATTAATCACCCCCAGTGAGGAATCTCGAACACGAGATCCCGCTCTAATACCACTTCGATGCAGGACAACTAACTGCTTGCTCTAAAAGCTCAAACTGATAGAGCGTGGCGAACATTGTTGTCATATGCGATCGCATATGCGTATATCCATATGCAGATCACATATGCGATCTGGCACATATGCGATCGCATATGTTGCATATGCAAAAATATGCGATCGCATACAGCATATGCGATCGCATATTGGCCATGGCACATTGAATTTTTATTTATTTTTTATTTTTTTGCAAAAAAATAACATTTTGTCTATAAAAAGGCTTCCAAATCTCCCCATTTGCAATATTCTCACCCCAAAACTCTCTTGCTCTATTTTTCTCTTACATTTCTTAATTACAAGTGGTCTTAATCTCCCTCTCTTGTATTTCCTACTTCCAAGTGACCTCTCTCTCTCTCTCTCTCTCTCTCTCTCTCTCTCTCTCTCTCACATTCCCTCTCTCTTGGAAGTTGGAAGATCAAGATTCAAGCACTTTTAAGTTTCAAGGAAGAAAGCTTGTTGATTTTCTACCATAATAAATAAATAGCTTGTTGATTTTGTTGTTACTTCTTGTCAACTATATTGTTAAATGTGGATGACTTGATGTTTAATTCATTGTTTAATTGATTTTATCTCTTTCAAATGTATTTTAAATATGTAAAATTAGTTATCTATAAACTTAGAAAAGTTTTCCTCAGTTTCTTATAATTTTTTTACAATTTTTTGAAAATTTTCCTAATACATATATATTTTTTAATTTTTCAAAAAAAAAAAAAAAAAAAAATTTAAAAATATGCGATCGCATATGCGCACATGATCGCATATGCGATTCGACAACATTGGTGGCGAATTAATCCATTTATCTCATAGCCCAAGCCCTACATCCCACAGGTTAGGTCCTCGGCCGAATCCCCCTCGTGGGCCCCACATCACATGAGTTCCACCTCACACAAGCCACCTGCCTCACATGGGTGGGGGTCGTCTCACACTGGCCGCCCACCCCGAGTGTGCCCCTGCATCCCACAGGCCACTTGACGCATGACCGATGCATGAACCAAATAACATGTGAAGTCAAGTAACAGAATTAAGATAATTAACACAAAAAAAAAAAAAAAAAAAAAAAAACACAAGCATTGCCATAATCATCACGAATCCCATGAAAACCAAAAGAACATCATGCATGATCCTAGCCTAAGTTACAAACATCATCACACAAGATCATTAATTAATACGAAACTAGGATCTAATGGATGTAGAGACATACAATTAACATAGGATATAGTCTATTTCAAAGTAGAAGGCGTAATACAACCTAGGGTAAAAATTAGGGTTTAGGTAATTTAGGAAAATAGGAAAATTAGGGATTTTAGGTTTAGGGTTAGGATTTTGGAAATGGAAGAAAAGGGTTTTGATATGAGGATGATGGAAAGCCAAAAGGGGCAAGGTGTGGTTGTACGACCAACCTGAAGGATTCACACGTATGGCTATACGATCACATGTGTGGCGTGGGTTGGACGGGTTAAGTCTGTTAGGGTTTGTGATTGTGGATAGGTAAAGAAAAGATGTGTTTATGAAAGGATGAAGGCTTAGGATGGGAGAATCAAAGAATTTGATAAAAAAATACATTGATGTAGGAGAAGAGAGAAGATAGTGTGTGGATGCATGGAGACATCTCACCTCCGTTAATGAAGATTAGCCTCGCACCAATCTCCCTTCCAAACCACATGGAAGTATCTTCAAATCGCATGAAGATGGAAGAAGAAAGCAAGAATTTTTCTCTTTCTTTTTAATCACAAAATCCAATAAGGGAGAAGGTCATACGCCCACCCTCTTTTATAGCTTCACTAAAGTTCAAAAACTACAATAAACACCCTATTTTGTGAATTTTGATGAAAATAGCCATAGTCTAACTAAAAATAACTAAAAACACTCATAATAGCATCCAAACATAACATAAACAAAACTAAATCCTATACGCTGGTAAAAGTTGAGAAAAACTAATGTGGACGATCCACGATCAATGGCCCGATCATGTGATCCAACGGCTCGATCGTCACATCCCTCCAATCCAACGGTCTGCATCACTCCATAAAGCATCCGATGTGCATCTTCCCAGTGTGGGCCGGGGTCTTCCAGATGCTCACACATGCACATGTGGTCTTCAGCACGATCACGAATACTATCCTAGCCACAGGTAAATCAGGTGTGGCCCGCCTCCTATGATACATACGAAAGGGTGTCGATGAAGTAATGTCCTCATCACCACCCCACTCGAGCCCGGTGTGAAAATGTCCCTACATTACCAGTTCTCACACACAAGCATGTGCACGCACGCACAAACACACACACACATGTATATATATTCCACCAGTAGCAATTGCAACAACTATTACCAACAAGGAGGGAGTTGATGTCAGGTAGGCAACCAGTCATTCATCAAACCTTTGCCAAGCTACCATGAGAAAAGCCAAGCCTAAGCAACTAGTATGAGGCTATGGTGATGACAATGATGATATATAGGATTGAATGAAATACAACTTTAATAGGAATATGCATTGGAGCAATTGAAAACATCTATAGACGTCGTATGTAGGGTTGATGAATTAAAACCACGTGTTATGTTTATTTCCTGCAACTGGAAATTAGGGTGCATGACTATTCTAATTTAGCGGTGCAATTCTGGAAAGTAATTAGGACTATGACGACCCCAGTTCATTTTCTTCCTAACCAACAATTATCTACTATGTCTCAGATCTTTCTTACGATGATTTGAAGATCACAAATTCCGGTATGGATCCTAGAATGTTTTGGATGTGTTTCTACCATGGCGTGTCATAAAGGCCGTTACGGGGTGTAAAGACCGTTACATAAAGGT
Organism: Magnolia officinalis; assembly: GCA_021015155.1. Lineage (NCBI taxonomy): Eukaryota > Viridiplantae > Streptophyta > Magnoliopsida > Magnoliales > Magnoliaceae > Magnolia > Magnolia officinalis. The sequence continues at coordinate 5,208,080 of JAJHSJ010000002.1, forward strand.
AACGTTGGCAACCGTTACACGTTACAGGGTCATAACGTCCGTAACAACCGTTATGGAAAAAAAAAAAAAATTTGACCCATAATTGCCGTTAACAGCACATTACACCCCTTATAAAGGCCTTAATAGTCTCATAATGGTCTATTATGGGACATATATAAGTTTTTCATACTTTTTAATCAACATTACGGGGCAAATACAGGTTTTTCGAGGATTTTTTCAATAAAATAAAAAAATAAAATAGAAAGACCGTAATGGCCGTTACAGGGCCGTAACAGCCGTTATGCCCCGTATCATAAAGGTAACGATGGTGGCCGTTACAGCTACCGTTACTGTTACAGAATACCTTGGTTTCTACATTCAAATGTTGCAGATTATGTTCCTTGAGACAACCATTTGATAGGCAATGATTTTCTAAGACAAACATTCAAGGGGTAGAGTGTTGGACAATTAGAAGGCAATATTAGCATATATTGACATGGATGTGTGGAAAATTAGGAAAGGTAGAATTCAGATAAAAAGTTATCTGAAGTAATCTAGGAGTTTTTTGTAGGCATGAAATAATCTATGGTTAGTCCCCAATAACAGATAAAATGAAGGTGGGCAATACTAAGATGGTCCCACCAGGTTGAACGATGACCAAAGACAGCTCTTACAAGGTGGGAAACTTTGATTACTGTTGTAGGACCAGAAAAAAAGGATGAGAAAGAAACGACATAGATCAAAGTCTTGTTCAGTAACGTAGGATATGGCCATTGGAATGATTGACGACACATTTGATGAGAGGTTGGCCTAAGCCTACGGAGAACTGGAATTTGTACTTGGGAATAACCAATTTTTTTCACTTTCAAGCTGGTTAGTTGTAGTGGATGAGCCCCTCTTTGACAATTTGCAAACCTATCATTATCATACCATCATCATAGCCTTGCTGTTAGCTGTCCCTGATAAAGTGGAATGGAAGAACCGGATCCGTGTAGCCAACCCAAATTAGTTGGGAATTGGGATAAGGCTTAGATGTTGTTGATGAGCCTTGGCACAGCTATTTGGTGTCGACTGTACAAATCCTTTTGCACCAATCATTCAAAATAGGAGGTCTCATAATTGCATCAATGACCGGCTGCCTAACCAACATCAAACCTCGTGCTTTATGACTTTACCCAGCCTTAGACAAATTGGCAGCTCACATCAGTTGGAGTTTAGTTGGGTGTATATATTTTTATATATTGTAATCAACCTATGTAATAGTCTATTAGATTGTGCCTGTGGGAATTTTGTGCTCTCATTGCTGTTTCCAAGCCCGAATAAAGGAGTGCTGCATTTAAGTTGGCAGCCAGTGTCAAACTTATGCCAGAAATTCCATCATGAATCTGAACAATATGACTAGCCAACCCCAATTAGTTGGGATAAGGCTTTAGATGATGATGATATAGTGCAAGGGAAATGGCACATGTGATGCATGTGGAGCAAGGATGGGATAGAGAAAAGGGAGAGAGAATTGGAGGGGAAGTAGAGAGGCAGAGGGAAAAGTGTGGGACCAAAATTGTCTAAAAAACTTGTTTTATCCCAACGCATAAAACACCCAATCTGTGTGTGGCCCACCATGTTGTATATGTCAAATCAATTATATCCATCAGGGAAGAACCCTTATGTTCACAGAGCGATCTAATCTGCCGTTAAGCCCCGGAGGGCACCTCGTCACTAGCTGCCTAGCTTCCTGACTAATAGGAATAATTAACTTCTTTGTTTCCTTCTGTACATATAAAATATCAGCGCGATAAAAACCTCAAATGGACCACGCCAATGGTAACAGCGTAAACTTGCCAAAAACCTCTAAGTTCCCATGTTGTGGCCCACTTGAGTTTTGTATCAGCTTGATCTTTGTATCCTCACTTCATCCTAGTGATGCTTGATGAGCGAGTTTGATGAAAGATAAACACCATGGTGGCCGTAGACACAAACCTATGGTTGGCACAATGTCATAAATAGCGAATAGTGTGTAGCATAGCGTTCACCCCTAAAGTAACACGAAAGAGAAATGATTAAATATAAGGTAGAGAAAGAGCAATGAAACTGAATTAATGTTGCTATATTATTTTACTAAAAGCATTAAAAAGGTTAACTATTTTTTTATTGGAAATAGAAAAATGTAACCAATCATTGAAAACATTGTGTGAGCTACATAGCGTGTAGCATAGTCTATGTACCGTGTGGCGTATGCAAATTATCATGTACTATAGGCTACATACAACTTAAGCTATTTTCATGAGCTGCGTAGCATAAAGGCTATTCTACGCTACGTAGTGTAAGCTGCAAGCTACATAGCATAGCTATTTAAAACATAGTGTTGGCATTCCATCTCCATGGTTCCCTATGGTGTGCTCCACTAGAGATGTGGATATGTTTGAGTTTTCGCTGCAATGCCAATCATCGGGGAAAGCACTTGATGGACGAAGTGGATTTCACACAGACAACATGGTGAGGCCACATAGCTCTATTGTTCTACAGGCTGCATAAAACAAGTGTTGCAGAGGATTCCAGTCCACAAATGTTGGCCACACACAGTAAAAGTAGTGAAAGAAGCATGTGCAGTTTTTGTGTCCTTTGTATAGTAAAATCTCAACCATCTCCTACCAACCAGCTACATTTCATAGATAAATTTGCCTGCCCGAATATCCAAAGCTATGGACATTATATATAGTAGAGATGCATAGATGACACATTATCAACATCACTACATAAATGTACAGATGTATCCTTTTGTCATGTTTTCATCCCCGTGTCTGAAACCTCATTGCCCATGTTCAACACCAATCGTGAATCTAGATCCTCTTTGTGAGGAACTTCTACTAGCAAGTTGCAAATTATACTAGACTGATAAGTGATAAAACTACTACTACAATACATGTGATTGGGAGACCCTGGCCCTTCATAAACAATGAGGTAAATCAATGAAAATGCATAAATAATAGAATATTATAGATTCATTATAAATTGATGCTAGGAGGGTGAACAAGTGTAAGAAAGAACCTTCTTCCAAGATATGCATCACAAAATTAAGTAATTCCTTCTTTCTTTTCTTTTCATTTGTCTTTTTTTTTTTCTTTTTTTTTTTTGTAGTGTTGGTTTTTTAATATTTTCTACCTTGTATTCATAAAATGCCTATTGCAATATTGCAAGTAGTGTTGGTTTCTTTATAGGTTGAAAAGGAAAGAGATCTCAGAAGGAGAATGTGGGAGAAGGGAGATGCATTTGTATCTACCCTCTCTACCTCCACCACAGCTTCTTCACAGTTGTCAACAAGAGGATGAAATCAACAAACACACTGTAAGAAACATTCACACGTACGACCTAAGGACCTAACTAGGAGCTGAACTAGCATTGGCAGTGCACATTTGTCATGGTCGCATAGATTATGTAATCTGCATAACTTAGACAGAGACATGTATGTTGGTGGTGGCATGAGAAAAAAAAAAAAAAAGTAGCATCAATGATGGATCATAGGCATGTGGATGAAGATCAAACATGCATGATTGACACAAATGTTGGACAAGAAAACTTACATCAAATAGCATATAAATTTGCTCTAAATGCAAAAAATAAAAATAAAAAATATATATATATATAAAAAAAAAGAGAGAGAGAGAGGGAGAGAGAGATAGAGAGAAGGAAAAGAAAAGAGAGAAAGAGAGGAGAAAAAGGAAAGAAAGACTAAGGCCCTGTTTGGTAGACACCTAAAAATGAGTTCATCTCATTTAGTTAACAGTGGGCGAACATGCTAGGCTCCGGCTCCGTGCACCTGCTGACACCTTTCAAAGCACTCTTTATGAAACCGCAGTCGTTAAGTGTCACGAGTCTACAAGCCTTTCTCATTTCAGTGCTCACCTCTTGAATCTTCAGTAGGGGCCTTTAGTGTTTTGATTCGAGTAGGGCTCGCAAACTCATCTCATTTTAGTTAACAGAAATGATGCATTAGCGATATAGATTTCTAATACATAATGAGTTCATGACAACAGTAATCATTTATTGGAGATCAATATCTCTTATACATTATTGTTGTTAACAAAAAGGAGATAAACTCATTTTTAGGCATCTACCAAACATGGCCTTGGGTTTTTTTTGCATCAATGTGGGCACAACATAATCACCAAAAATGGCCTTGGGTTTTTATTGCATTGATGTGGGCACAACATACTCACCAAACATGGGTTTTTGAGATGACAGCTGTTTAAAAAATGAAGCGTCCATCTTATATAGTTCATAGCTGAATTTAGTTTAAAACAAGTCAGAACTGGTAAAACAGGAACCAACCAAAGGGGGGGGGAAGAGATAAAACAGAACCACAATGGAGCAACTCACAAGTACTATCTGAATTTTGCACCAATTTCAGTAAACATTTCCAAAAGAGCAGACAAATGAAGAAGAAACACAAAGACAAATAAAAAGAAAGATACATAAATGAAAAGGAGTAACATCAGCAAACAACTCCACTTCCAAAATAAGATTACCAACCTTTCCCTCTCCACGCTACCGTCTGACTTTTCACGAGGCTGTGAGCGAGGCTTCAAATTCAATTTGGGACGCTCAACAGCCCGATTGGCCCCATCACCCCCAGCGGACCCTGGTTTCGGAGGATTCACATTCCCAAAAAATTCATTAACACTTTCAACATGACCTGAGTCAGCAACCGGTGGTTGGTACCCCTAGAATCAACCCAAAAAAAAAAAACCAGCATTTATTACAACAACCAATGCCAGAACCTCTAGAAAATAAAACACATCGAGCAATAAACATGAGGTATTTAGACAATGCTCACACCAAATTACAGGCATTTAATTCAAACCAATCTGGCTTACTAGTGGGGCGCATCTTTCAGTGATACAAACCATCAATTAGGTGGGCCACATCATGGATTGAAAATTGAAATTGAACAAAAAGCCAGCCCCCTCCCCCACCCTATAAATTCAAATCATAATCCCATTAAACATAAACATTAACTGTATTTTTTCCTCTAATTAGGGGGCCAATTATTTGGTGGCCAGGACCGCCCGTGGGGAGTTCTGTGAGCATTATCCATCAATAGTAGAGGCCCACCAGATGAACGCTCTGCATAGCTAAAACTATGAAATGCTGACCCAAATGAAAACACCAATAATTCAGGCCAAGAATTTTTATATTTCCCTCTAAGTTTTATACCTGCTTATCATAATCCACAACATGTGCCTCCGAAGGATCCATGGGCTTCGTCCTTGGAAGAAGCTTCAGCTTTGGCCGCTCCAACGCTTCCATCACTGCCTGTGATTGAGACCCACCACCCAACTTACCCTCAGTGGAAGCTGGCCGGGCCCCATCCGAATAAAATGCCGGACCCTTCTCCTTTGCTTCAGGGTACTTTGGTGACATATCCCTATCCCCATACTTCCCTCGTGCCACATCCAATTCGATCCTACCATCAATCTGACTGTTACCAAAACGAACATGAGTCTCCGTCTCCGCCTCAACAAATCTAATGACTTCAACATCCGGCGGTTGGTGATAGACCTGCGCAGGCTTCGACTGCCACCTCCCTGATGAGATCTTCTCGACCGCGCTAGCTTGCGCAAACTTCGACACTGCGCTCGGCCCACTCCAGGCCGATGCCGTCCCTGCTGCTGCCGCCGCCACAGCCGGTGGGGCGGGCTCCACTGCCTCTCTCCTCGACGCCCATGCGTTCGGGCCTGCAGCTAGCTTCACCACGGTGGGCGGCTGGGAGTGCACAACGGGCGCAGTCGACACCTGCCGCGCGGCGACGGGCTTGGGATCCGGACGGGCGGTCAATGGGTCCCGCACGGAATCGTCGCTTGCAGGACGACGGGTAACACCGCCATCGAACGGCTTTCGTTCGTCCTCATCGAAATTACGGCCGATGTGGGGAACCGAGAGGAAAGAAGCCTTCTCGTCGAAGGTGCGGGTGGGGCCCGACGATCCGGGCCGGGATCGGTGGTCGGATCGGACGATTGAGCTGGATCCCCAGGGCGGCGTCGGGTTCTGACGGTCGAAAGGTGATCGATCGGACGATCGTACGATACTGAAAAAAGGAAATTGAAGAAACACAAAGAAAGGTGAAAGAAAAGGGATTATAATCTCTTCAGATCTGAGGCGATGGATATAAGTGGAAATATATAAAAGTAAATAAAAAGGAAGGAACATACACGCCAGGAGCGGAAGGGAGAGGGAGATCGGAAGGGATGGAACCGCCATGGAAATCTTTCAGGGTCATGGTCGAGCCGCTGAAAGCTTTCTTCTTCGACATTTTCCCCCCTCTCTCTCTCTCGCCCTGTATTTTATTTCTTTTCTTTTATGCTCTGCCTGTTGCGAGAGAGAGAGAGAGAGAGATCTGTTGCGTTGTTGTTCTTCAAGGAGAGATTGAGAGAGGGAGATCTCTGTTGCGTTTTTGTTCTTCGAGGAGAGATTGAGAGAGGGAGATTTTAGACAGTCGAAGGTTCGTGTATGGGTATGGAGGAGAAGTTGAGTACTTGGACCTTTGATTTGAGATTATTTACGAACGCATGCTGAGATTTGAATTTACTAAAGTACCCTTTTATCTTTTTCATGGACAACTGATCTGTGATTAGTGGTGTCAATGGGCCGGACTCGGGCCTGCTACTTTGAATTCTGAATTAATCCGGGCCTACGTCCAAGTCCGAAACCGTTCAAAAGCACTGTCTGTGATGGACGCGGATTGCGTCCGACCCCGGCCTCTCTGGCCACGAACTGATGCCCCACCGTCCATCACTTTTTTCATATCTGTTTATCCCAGCCGTCCATCACTTTTTTCATATCATTTTAAGGTCTGACCCAAAAAATGAGCAGATCCAACGCTCAAGACCGCACCATAGATGGCTCTGCATTTAATGCAACCCAAGCTTACTTATTTGGTGTGGTTCACTTGAAAGTTGGATCTGTCTCATTTCGGGGCTCATATATGATATGAGAAAAAGGATGGACGAAGTAGATAGACAGATGCATCACGGTGGGCCCCACACAGTGGCTAGAGACAGCGGAGGTGTGGATGCAATCGGCGTCCATCAAGGATCACCTGCAAGCGACGTACAATAATTTGTGGTGCAGCACCATCTTTCCGCCAGAGTTAAGTGTCAACCTTACCGTGGGGCCCACCTTGATGATTTGGGAATATCCACTCCGTCCATCCGTTTTTCCCAGCCAGATTCAAATTTCATATAGACCACACCTCAAGAAATAGTTGTGATTGAATGCATTAAAAACTTCCCAGAGATCACGGTAAGCAGATCCGTAATGTTTATTTGACACCCAACCCGTTAATAAGGTCAAACAGACCTGGATGAAGAGAAAACAAGATCAGCTTGATTGAAACTTTTGTCGCATATAAGATGATTTTAATCGTCATTTACTACTTTTCCAATGGTGTGGTCCACCAGAGATTTTGATCTACTTAAATTTTGGAATAAGGCCCTAAAATCAGCTAAAAACACGGATGGACCGCGTGGATATACAACACATTCATTAAGGTGGGCCCCACAAGGTAAGGGTAACACCAGGTAACACCTAATCCGCTCCCCACTTGTCTATGACATCAGCACTATTAAAACGGTAGAAACGGTAGGAGCCACATGAGTTTGCACAAATATCAGGCCGGCCCACTCATCAGGTGGGCCTTTTAACTCACTAACATGCTTGCCCTGGCCCACCTAATGAGCGTATCAGATTTATTCTTTTTAGAATGGTGATTTCATAGAGGTTCCTATCGTTTTCATGATCAAATATCATGAATATGTGCATGCTGGGACCCACCTGGTAGATCATTCACACGTGCGGATACAGTTGACGGTATGGAAAGGCTTGAATTTTTTACCTTCCTTTGATACAACAATAAAAATGGGTATATTTCTATTTGTACGTTGGGATTGTATCTGTCGTTAATGGAGTCATGTTGCAAAAGATCCGAGCCGTTTATTAGGTGGGCCTCACCGTGGATGGTAGATGCCTGGAGCCGTGGCTATCCAAATCTGGCCACACGGACCACTAAGGCACACATTTGCAATGTCTGACCTTTCTATCAAATATCTTAAACTGTGTCGATCCTTTCGTCTAATGATCAGGCTCTTTTGCACCTCAGGTGGAATCACCTTTGCCTGTCCTTCTAATTCCCAAATATTACTTTGATTGGATGATCTAACCATGCAATCAATGGCTAAGATAATGGACAGGCTGTATTAATCATAGTAAAGAAGGTGCAATCAATTATATGAACCATCCTTTGTGGGACCGGCCCTTCGCCAACCACTAACATACTAGGGCTGAAAGTTGGGCAGGTTCAACCCGACTGACACGTGACCGACCCGACATTGGGTTGCGCTTGGGCGGGATGTATCAGGTTTGGTATTGGGCTTGGGCCATACAAACACTAACCCGATAAAACTTGGGTTGGGCTCGGGTTGAGTTTACCCAATCAATATATAAGTTCCTTATAAATTAATTATAATTGAGTGCGGATCATCTGAGTTGAAGGCCCAAGAACTTTCAATGCGGTCGGGTTTTATTGGTCCACGTCATTTCCAATGACTCAAGCTAACAAGATATGCTAGATTTTTCTCCCAAATAGATTGTTTGATACACAACTTGACTTTTAAAAGTGTAGTTGTCCAATATTTTAGTTTGTTTGTTTGAAAGAAAAAAAAAATTTTGAATTTCTTTACGATAAATAACTACATATATAATTAATAAAATTATAGGTACAAAAAATAAGATGTGTATTGAAAATATAATAGACTAATATAATAATGAAAATATTAGCATATATCTACCCAACCAACCCGATAGAGCCCGCTTGGGTTGGGCTTGGGTTGAGAATTCCCAACCCAAGGTTAGGTTAGGTTAGGGTTGAAGTATAGGAACCTTGGGTTGGGCTAGGGTCGAGCACCAACCAACCCAACCCAACCCGACACACCCGACTTTCAGCCCTATAACGTACTTCCACCAAACGAATGGTTGTGGAACGGTGTCGAACTCCAACCCATGAACCAAGGATCAGAGTCCAAGTATAGCCGAGCCCATGAGCTAAAGAATCGGGCTTGATCCGGGCTAGGCCTACATATTGGATCCAACCAGTGGGCCTTGAAACTCCTTTCCAAATTCCAAAGCAGCCCATGCAAGAAGGCGAGCCAGACAGCAGAGCCTAGTGGCTTAAAGTAAGGCCCAAGCCCGCCAGACCCATATAGGCTCACAAGATGATCCAAGCCCGAGCCTGGGCTCAACACATGTCAAAATTTGATAAAATCCCTATTTCCTAGTTGAATATTCCTAGTATGTCCGTTGATTAAATGGGCCACATGTGCATAAAAATTAGACACTTTGAGGAATGAAATCAACTGTCTACATTCAAGGTGCATTGATTGCCTAATGGATTATTAGAATGGTATATTTATAGGATACAAGATATATACATGTCAAGTTGATTCTGGGCTAGGTTAGAGCCCAAGCCCATCCCAGAAAGCAGTTGACTGCGTATGCAATGCCCAAGCACAGCTCACGGTCCATGCTACTAATTCCAGCCCTGGCCCAAAGCAGAAATGGGTCCTTGGGCTGGGCTGCCCGCCCTTAATTGCTAACTTATGTCTGTTAGTTGTGAAAATTATCATCCTTCCCGGCTAGGAGGTGTTTATGCTCCTGGGTCACTCGTGATAGAGTTTCCCTGGCTCGAGTCTCGTGAAGTTAATTCGAGTCATTTGGGTTTTCAGTCAGCCAACAAGTTTTAGAACCACGTGCAGAACCAATTAAGAAAGCATCCAACTGTAACGGCTAAGTGTCATGTCTAAGTTTAGTTATCGAGTGTCAATTTCTTGTTGTACATGTTGATGCTAGAATCTGGTTCACCTTCACCGGGCTCTCGCACCGAGTGTTAGCCTGCACCAGAGGAGGACAAAGGAGACTAGCTAGAGTAGGGGACCCTCCAATGCCAAAGTCAAGGTATGAATCTGGGTCTAAGTAGTGTAGCTGGAGCTTAGGGTGTAAGATGTTACGTACCTGTTCCTCCTGTAGATGAATCTCCTATTTATACCTTTTAGTCGTATCGAACGCGTCCGGCAATATCGGCACGATCTCAGCCATTAGGCGAGACCTGCGCGTGCACTGATGTTGGCAGTTACCCGAAGATTGTGCGTCGGATCTTACTCCATGCGTGCGTTACTGGAGCTGATCCCCCATCATGGTCATAGGCTTCATCTTCGTCCGAGCCGACCCTATGGTCTCGGCCCATTTTCTAATAGTCTGAACCCTTATGCAGGTCAAACCTAACCGTTGGTCAGAAGGGATCGGGTCGAAGTCGACGGTGGAGATGTTGAATGGCTTCTTCCGGGTTCCAGGTTGATGTGAAAGCTCTACAAAAGAACTTGGAGGCTGAACTTTGGTTACTACTTGACCGGGTTAGTCGAGCTGTCACCGATGAGCCGAGGTTCGGCTTATTGGCCCTAGTCGCTCGCCCTGCCTAGGAGTGTCCACTCTACTGGTCGAGCCAAGTCCGTCCCTTCCGAGGTCAGCCCATATTTTCCTATAACAATACCTATTGTTGACAGTTCTTGGTATAGTCAATTAAAGAATGACGCCTCTTATGGAAAAAAAAATAACATGCGAAAGATCTTTAAAAAATTTTGGAGCGCTTTTGAAATGACAGTTGCCGCTGAGCTACATAATATACGTCATATGATGATAATGCACGGTCGAGAAGCTCAAGAGACAAATTTTGATCAATGAGAGGAACGGCTAGAAGAATACAAAGAGGTGAAGGATCTAAAAAATTGACGTGGTAACGATTCAACTGTCATAACGCTTAAAGTAAAGAACAAAAATAGATGTATAGTATCTACATAGCAGAGAAGCGTATAAATTAAATAAAAAAAAAAAATTTAATACAAAGAGGTAGATAACACACGTCATATGATGATAATGCACGGTCGAGAAGCTCAAGAGACAAAATTGATCAAGGAGAGGAACGGCTAGAAGAATACAAAGAGATAGAAGGATCTAAAAAATTGACGTGGCAACGATTCAACTGTCATAACGCTTAAAGTAAAGAACAGAAATATATGTATAGTATCTACGTAGCAGAGAAGTGTATAATTTAAAAAAAAGAAAAGAAAAAATTTAATAGAACAAATCGTCTCATACCAAACAAACACTTTATCTTTTCTTATCACAGATTTAGCTCTATCTTAAGCGTAGCAATAATCTTTAGCGGTAACAATCTTTAATTATAATCCAAATCTACACTCATACGTTGGATTATTTCTGTTTTAATACAAACACTTCTTCATTCAGAAAGACTCCTTGAAGCCTCGTCCTGTGGTCGATTGTAAGTATTACCTTTAGGGATGTACATCATGTTGCGCAGCACGCCAACAACGCAGTGAGCCTAGATCCAATCTCAGGCCTCACCCACAAACGATAAACAAGAAAAAAATATAAACTAGAAGTAGATCAAAGCAATCCAAAACAAACTACAAGACAAGATATACGTGAAAAAACCCCAATCTAGGGTAAAAAAAAAACCACGGATGCAAACTTCCACTATGAAGAATAAAGATTACAAGACAATATACTAACCTCTCCCTTGGAAGAACATAGAAAACCCTTTGCCCACACCTTAGAATTATTTTCCCAATATTCCAATACACCTAGAAAAGCCCTAGGAACACCTATATATAGTTTAGGTAACTTCCTTTCCGCGCCCTTGTGAAAGGCGACACCAAAATCCGCAGTCCGCATCAGATTCAGAAATGAATCTGCGTAACCTACGACTAGTCGAAGGGGAGTTACGACTAGTCGAAGCTACGACTGGTCGAACAATTCCTACGACTAGTCGAAGGACCAGGATATGAAAAAACAAGACTCGCTGGACTTTGAGTCGAGTCGGTCCACGACCGGTCGAGCAGGCCCCTATGACCGGTCGAACATGACCCACGATTGGTCGAAGGCGGCATCAAATGTGGCTCCATATCTTAACAATCTCCCACTTGGAGACATATCGTCATAAGTCTTTGTCTTCTTCATCCGGAGTGCACCACCTCCCTGTCTTCAAGCCCGAAGACCAATCAAAGCTGAACATAGCTTCAGCTTTTCCCGTGTGACCGCCTTGGTAAACATATCCGTAGGATTCTTACTTGTATGAATCTTCTCCAGTGCAATCGATCTATCTTCCAGTAGCGAACGTATGAAGTGATATCTGATAGCAATATGCTCGGTCCTTGAATGAAAGACTGAATTCTTAGCCAAGTGTATTGCACTCTGACTGTCACTGTACAACTTGTAATTCGCTTGCTTCTTACCCAACTCTTCCATGAAACCTTGCATCCATAACATCTCCTTGCACGCTTCTGTAGCCGTAACATATTTTGCTTCTGTCGTACTGATAGATATTATCTTCTGTAATTGAGAGACCCAACTGACTGTAGCACTACCCAGAGTAAAGACATAACATGTAGTGCTTCTTCTGTTGTCGATATCTCCTGCTAAATCTGAATCCACGTAGCCTTGTAGCTTGATTTTCGATCCACAATAGCACAACCCTATATCCTTAGTACCTACCAAGTATCTAAGGATCTACTTCACAGCTTCCTAATGTTCCTTCCTGGGGTTGTTCATGAACCTGCTAACAACTCCCACTGCTTGAGCAATGTCTGGTCTCGTGCTCACTATAACATACATGAGACTCCCAATAGCTGACGTGTATGGAACTTTAGCCATGTAGTCTCGTTCCTCCTGCGTCTTTGCACCTTGATCCTTAAATAGCTTAAAGTGGTTAGCTAATGGAGTGTTAATCGGCTTAGCACTTCCCATATTGAATCGATCAAGTACCTTGGCTATGTAATCTGCCTGTGACAAAACCATTTTCTTGTTTTCCCTGTCATGCTTTATCCTCATACCTAGGATTTGTTTTGCAGCTCCCAAATCCTTCATGGCAAATTCTCTAGACAGTTGTCTTCCGAGATCTGAGATGTCCTTCATGCTTGAACCGGCCACAAACATATCATCAACGTACAGAAGAAGGACGATGTACGACGTATCAAACTTCTTCAAATAGCAACAATGGTCAGCATGACATCTCCTATAGCCGTTTCCCGACATGAAACTATCGAACTTCTTGTACTACTACCTCGGGGCCTGCTTCAGGCCATATAGACTCTTCTTCAGTCTACACACCTTGTTCTCTTTTCCTGGTGTCACGTATCCTGTCGGCTGATGCATATATATCTCTTCTTCAAGATCCCCATGAAGAAAAACTGTCTTAACATCTAGTTGTTCTAGATGTAAGTCCTCTGAAGCCACTATACTCAAGACCATGCGAATCGTAGACATTTTCACCACAGGTGAAAATATTTTAGTAAAATCGATACCTACCTTTTGTTGAAACCCTTTCACAACCAATCTAGCTTTGTACCATTTTGAACCATCGTGCTCCTCCTTCAATCTGTAAACTCACTTGTTATGAAGAGCTTTCTTACTCTTAGGTAGAGTGACTAACTCCCATGTACGATTAGACTCAAGAGAGTCCATCTCATCATCCATGGTCTGCTCCCACTTAACCCGCGTATCTGAATGTAATGCCTCTTCAAAACACTCTGGCTCACCATTATCTGTCTGCAGTAGATAATGTAAGGAGGGTGAGTATCGGACCGTGGGCCTCCTCTCCCGAGTAGACCTCCTCACAACCGATGTCTGTGGGTCTGCCTCATAATGCCCCTGTGCATGATCATCCTGTGGCGCTGTAACACCCGTGTCCGGTAACTCTTCCAACTCTACGAATACATTTTCCTTGGCCTTAGTTTCTTGCACACTGTCCTTATGCATCACTTTTTCATTGAAGACTATGTCCTTGCTTCTGATGATTTTCCTGTTTTCTACATCCCAAAACCTGTAGTCAAAATCATGCTGCCCATAGCCTATAAACGTGCACCTCCTGGACTTCGCATCCAGCTTGTTTCTTTGATCTGCATCAATGTGAACTATGAAGTGCAACCGAATACTTTAAGATGTGCAAGGTTCACTTCTTTCCCAGTCCACGTTTCTTCTGGACTTCTTCCTGAACTTAAAACGCCCGTGTTTATTGCCTCCTTTGTTCAGTGATCTTCCTCTTCCTTCAACGTTTAGAGCATTCCCTGAATCCCCTGAAACTCCTGATGCCTTCCTTCTAGATTCTTCATTGAGAATTAGACCGGCCACATCATCAAATTTCAGCTTTGTCGACCCTGAGGAATTGCTCACAGCAATCACCAAACCATCCCAACTGTCTGGTAAACTAGATAAGATCAATAACGCCCTGACCTCATCCTCAAAAATAATGCCAACGGATTCCAACTGGCTCGTGACTATATTGAACTCGTTTAGATGTTCAGCCACGCTCCCACCATCTGACATCTTCATGTTGAATAACTGTTTCATGAGATGAACCTTGTTGGATGCTGAGGATTTTTCATACATGGTACCTAGGGCTTCCATTAATTCTTTTGTAGTTTTCACCTTGGATATATTGAAGGGGACGCTCTTAGACAAAGAGAGTCGGATCGTTCCTAAAGCCTTCCTATCCAGTAAAAACCATTCATCATCTGTCATCTTTTCTGGTTCTTCTCTTTTCCTCCTAGAGGAATATAGAGGTCCTTCTGGTACAGATAGTCTTTCATCTGCAGCTTCCAGAAGGCAAAGTTTGAATCATCAAACTTCTCAATTCTAGTTTTTCCTTTTTCTGCCATCGCTCCCAATAGAACTAAACCAATAGCTCTAATACCAGTTGTTGCGCAACACGCCAACAACGCAGTGAGCCTAAATCCAATCTCAGGCCTCACCCACAAACGATAAACGATAAGAAATATAAACTAGAAGTATATCAAAGCAATCCAAAACAAACCACAAGACAAGATATTCGTGGAAAAACCCCAATCTAAGGTAAAAAAAACCATGGATGCAAACTTCCACTATAAAGAATAAAGATTACAAGGCAATATACTAACCTCTTCCTTGGAAGAACATAGAAAATCCTTTGCCCACACCTTAGAATTATTTTCCCAATATTCCAATACACCTAGAAAAGCCCTAGGAACACCTATATATAGTTTAGGCAACTTCCCTTTCGCACTCTTGCGAAAGGCGACACCAAAATCCGCAGTCCGCATAAGATTCGGAAACGAATCTACGTAACCTATGACTAGTCGAAAGGGGAGCTACGACTAGTCGAAGCTACGACTGATCGAACAATTCCTACGACTAGTCGAAGGACCAGGATATGAAAAAATAGGACTCGCTGGACTTTGAGTCGAGCCAGTCCACGACCGGTCGAGCAGGCCCCTACGACCGATCGAACATAACCCACGACTGGTCGAAGGCGGCATCAGATGTGGCTCCATATCTCAACACATCGAGCCGAGTCGAGTCGAGTCGAGCTAGGCCAAGCTTGGCTTGACTAGTATGTGCTCTCCATGAGTTTGAGCTTGCCTTCGAGCTTAACATTGGAGCTTAACATTGGAGCTTAGCTTGTTTGCCAAACCTTTCGAGGCAAGCTTGAAGCAAGCTAGTGGATCAAGTCGAGACGAGCTTACCTCGAGTCGAGTAGAGCCTACTCCCACACCCAACCCAACCCATCTGCTAGCACCCAACCCGACCCGACTCAACACCCACACTCGACTCAACCCACACCTAACCTGACCCAACACATCTACCAGCACCCAAACCCAACCTAACCTAGCTCCCACACTTGACTCAACCTAGCACCGAATCCAACCCAACCCAACCCAGCACCTACACCCAACTCAACTCAGCACCCAACCCACACCCGACCCAACTAAGCACCCAACCTGCACTCGACCTAACTCAGCACCTGACCTAACCCAGCACCCAACTCAATTCAACCCCCCAAATCAAATATTCAATTACTTCTAACTCTTTATTTCGTTTCCTACATTTTTGAGCCATTAGGGTTAGAAACCCCCTTTCATTTTTATTATTTTTCAGAAACCCTAACTCTAGGGATTGTTTATGTTAGGATTTAGAGTCCCGACAATTGATTAGGAATGACTAATGCTATTGCGCAAGTCATACTTGGGTGTGGCCCCGTGTGGATGCCATGGTACACAAATTCTAGGCCTCGATTCGTCGAATCGAATTATGGTTTACTCAAACTGAGTTAGGTAAAACCCTTAACCATTAATTAAAATCTAATTAAATTAGAATTCACGTTACTAACGATGAAATTACTGATGAATTAGGGTTTGGAGTTTTTTTTCTAAATTTTTGACGTTATGGCAATCAATGCTTTTTTACTCTAAGGTGATGATCTACCCTTAAGCTTCTACTTATATTTTAAATGTTTCTGTTTGCTCTTTGGTTAATAACAAGCTTGATGAAATACTTAAGTATAGGGATGTACACCAAGTCGAACCGAGTCGAGCTGGCCTTAGCTCGAACTCGGCTCGACTCGGTCCTCGAGCCTGACTGGCCAGCTCGGCTCGATTCGATCAGCAACTCAGGCCAGTTTGAGTCAAGTTCAAGCTAAAATCAAGCCTCTGCAGCATTTTCACAAACACATGCAGTGGACTTTCAATTTCTCATTGTATGTAAAACAACAGTAGTTGTTTACAAGTATTTCATCAAACACCTTATAGGCAGCATCAAAATTAAGGAAAAATGGTATTTATTTCATATACATACCTTCCTTGCCACTAGCCGACACTTCATTGAGTCATTTTATCAAACACTTGGTGAGCAACATCAATATCAAAGTAATCGAATCACTGAACTAGTTCAATCTAAGTTCAATTTGAGTTGGGGTTCGATCCAAGTTGAGTCGAGCTCAGGCAAGCTCAAACTCAGTTTGAAAATTTTTCGAGCTCAAAAAATTAGCTCGACTCGGCTCGAACTTAGTTTCAAACTGAGTCGAATTGAGCTTTTTTAAGTCGAGTGAGCTAACCGAGCTAACTCGGTTCGTGTACACCCCTACTAAAGTGATGTGAAATTTATAATATTAGAACTCTTTGATGTCGAATGTTAAGAAATGTTAATATGGATCGAATTCTTTTGATGTAGATTTAATTATATTAAATTATACATGTGTTAATATACGTCAAATTGTGTTGATGTTTGTTGGATTATACTGATTCATACATGTGTTCAATTGGTATACCTTGGTGTGGTATTGAATTTTCTTGTGACTATGTTTATGTAGTTGATAAATTCGAATTGTTGTTATAGTATTTGAGTAAAAAATCTTTGTAATTGACATTTAATATTTTTGAGTTGTTTTGGTTTGTCATTGGTATGAACCATGACAAGGTATATGCTAGTTTTGTCACGCAATTGACAAATAGAGATTGTTAATGCCTCGGTTTTGTTAATGACTTGAGTTAGGGTGTCTGGAGTCGGTTGAGCCTCCATAGAAAGATATTAAAGACTGAAGATTCGAAGCTTAAAGCATCAAGGCAAAAAACAACATGTAAATCATGAGGTGCAATGGTAATCCTAGTCCTAGACTCCTTTGGGTTTAAAATAACCTACCCTAGATGACTTGATCCATATAGAAAAACTCTTAGTCATTAGGTTTGTGTATGTTGGATCATGTGCAAAAGAAAAATAAACCATATGCACAAGTTCGATCGATCCTCAATTAATCGAGTGAATCTTCGATCGGTGTCGATAGATTGAAGGCCATTTGCTCGCTTGATCGAAGGTGTGCTAAATCATCTAGCGAATTTTCTGCACTATTTCGTAGAAACCTTGATCGATTGACATATGAAGCTTGATTGATTGAAAGTGTGCAAAAATATCTAGTGAGCTTTCTGCCTTTTTATCGAACCAAGTTCGATCGATTAAAGGGGTTGCTCGATCGATTGAAGGGGTCACTCAATTGATCGAAGTTAGCTGTTACAGATCCGTTGAAGGATTTAAAAAAAAATTAATTTTAGCAACTGAATCTTTTTGCAAATGATGGTTTTGAGTGAATTAGAAGCCCTAGTATGTCTCAATACTTTCCAACACTTCACTTATAGGCTTTCACCCAAAGAGATTCATACCTTCTTCATTGTGATTAATCACTCTAATGAGCATTCCAAGCTCCATTTGATGAAGAACATGACATCTTGCATTTTTTAAAAGATAACATCAATCCAATGGGTAAATCTCTTATCTTTTAACCTCTAGAATGCCCATCTAGGTGAATCCCTAATTGAAACCAACTATCTCATAATTGTAGGAGATTCAACCTCTCTCCCATTACATTGGTATCCTCATTAGATCATCAAATGCAAGGTGATTGATTGTAGGAGATGAACCATCCGCATAAACGATTGAGGGAACAAATGAGAAGCTGATTCAAGTATGGGAGAGGATTGAAGAAGCATCTCAAGAATGC
>JAJHSJ010000002.1:5226582-5296171 GCA_021015155.1 Magnolia officinalis
ATGCCAAGATCAGAAGCCAGGTGGGCCATAGACACATACAACGGAGAAGTAGGCATGAATCCCATCTTACTTGAACTGGCTAAGCTTGATTTCAATAGGGTGCAAGCCAAACACCAGAGAAATGTTAGAAAGATGTCAAGGTAAGGGTGCAAATTCAAATGCTATGGATCAGGACTAGAGAGGATTGCCTTGTTTGGTGGGTCACTTGAATCTCCACCGTGTGTTGCCTTGTATGCAATCGGAGCCGTCTAACAGGTGGCCTAACCATAAATGGGGAAAAATAGTCAATGACCTAATGATCCAAATTAATTCTCTGATGAACGCAATACAGTAAGATTAGGACTTCTCCACACACGTCTGAGCCGTACACATTCACACGCATGTGGGAAGGATATACATCCACAGGTGCGCTCACGTGTCATAATATGTCACATGCATAAGATCTGAGCTTTCCATCATATGAGATACACTGTTTAGATCTTCTAGTATAAAAATCAGGCCATTTCACACTTCGGGTGGGACACACCATATTAAAACAAATGAATGGCTAGAAAAAAAATAATTTAATTGTCAATTTACCTGGTTTGTTATGGCCCACCTGAAGTGTAAATTATCTGATTTTGTAGGTAGAAGATCTAAGCATTAGTTCCAACCTCATGGAAAGCTCAAACCACATACACGCACGTATCATATTCACACGCTGTTCTTGCATGTGGATGTCCACGGCTCTACACGTGTGTTACTGTACGTACTAATTGGAGCTGATCTAAGCCACTTGTTATATTTGTTGTGTGTGCTATATAGGTGGTGGAGGGATCTGGGCCTTGGAGAGAAGTTGGGCTTTTCTAGAGACCGTTTGATGGAGTGTTTCTATTGGGCTATGGGGCTGGCCTTTGAGCCCCAGTTTGAATATTGTAGGGAAGTGCTTACCAAAGTCGTTCAGCTAATAACGATCATTGATGATGTTTATGATATTTACGGAACGTTGGATGAATTAGAGCTCTTCACCGAGGCCGTAGACAAGTAAGTGTTTAAGGCCCAATGGACAAGTGTTGTAAAAAATGCCAAACAAGTGGAAGGTATGGCCCAATAATCAGATGGAGGCCACCTAGAACATACCGGCTCAACAATCAGTCTGCTCCATTCATTAAGTGGGCCACATTATCAAAAGATAACGAAGGGTTTGCATTCATTACATAAGTACAACTGATCACCTGGACTTTTTAACTCAGTCAAGTCCCCAGATGATGAGTGGTCCAAATTCCATAGTTGAAGACACAATCCTAACCATCAGTCAGTACACATTCTGACAGATGCTAACACCACCCATCACACATTTTGAAAACTTTTTTTTTTTTTGGTGGCCCCTAAATACGCACTTTAATTTAAGTTGTTAAATAACCTTTTCTAATCATCGTATATATGTGTGTGTCTGTTTTTAGGTGGGATGCTAAGGCAATGGACCAACTTCCATACTACATGAAGATGTGCTTTCTAGCTCTTTATAACACTACCAATGAAATAGCATATGAAACCCTCAAGGATCAGGGCTTTGAAATCGTACCATATCTAAGTAAAGTGGTAATGCATTGCTCTTTGACCTTAATGAATTCATTGCATTTGCAACTTACTCAAATGAGGTTGCTTGCCTCAGAAGCACCTTTACATGCAGCAGCGTGCTAACCTGGAAATTTTATAACATCTAAGCAGTGCATATGGGCTGCCGACTCCATCTTTTTATCTACCCACCTGCATACAAATACATGTACAGCCCACCAGAAGATTTTGTGACAAAGTCATGTTCATGGCTGATGCCACAATGTACAGATACGCTTGCCGGGTTGGTGCATGTGGGCACTTAAAAGTGTGTGAGGGGAGGCTATAGCTAGCAAATGTAAGACCATATCCATACTCATGAAATCATTCCATTCCAAGTTGAATTTTACTTTCATCTCGGTGGCAGATCTTTGTAAATCGATGTTAGTGGAGGCAAAGTGGTACAGTCAGAGATATTGGCCAACATTGCTGGAGCATTTGAAGAATGGATGGGTTTCATCATCTGGGGCCGTTATACTAGTTCATGGATTTTTCTTCATGAAGCCAAAAATATCAAAGGAAGCATTACAATGCTTAGTGAATGATCCAATTATCATTCACTGCCCAGCAATGATTTTCCGACTTTGCAATGATTTAGCATCTTCAAAGGTAAGCAAGCTAACCATTAGATAAAATGTCAGCCGATCATCTGAAATATTTAAGAGTTATGGAGTAATCAAACACATTTTCTAAACTCTAGCGGTACCAAAAAAATTGTGAAAATTAAACTAAAATAATCCTTGGTTCGTCCAGACAATGACCAGCTAATCCAATTAGTTTACACGATCGATGGATTGTGGAGTGGGGCCACCATGCATCGGGACACCTGTAAGCCACACGACTCATCGTACATCAGCCGACGTGCATGTAAAAAAGCAATGCTACGGCCAGCATTAGCCGAAAGGCATCGATAGATGTAAGAAATGATGGCTTTGCAATAAAAAGAGATTATAATGCTAAAAAGTACCCATTATAGGCTGGTTGAAGGCCTATTTAAGGGCCACAACAGCGAGGCATTTGAAAACAAGGGGGGTTGTAGGAGCAGAGAGTTGAGATAGACATAGGGCTAGGGTCATCTGGGCCGGATTTTTTTGAAGACAAACTCGTTTTGAATAGTTGTTATTGGACATTTTTGGTAAATAATGATTGTTATTTATGAATGAATAAATTAAGTTTCAAATGGATGACCGTAGTTGAATTTTAGAATTAGTGATGTGATTTGAGAATGTGATTGTTGTGATAATGAAAATGTGTGAGTTTGTATAAACCTAGAGGATATTTAAACGGTAAATGTTGGTGAGAGTTTTTTTTTTTTTGGAAAAAAGGCCTGAGATTCATTTTACTAAATCATTTAGAAAATATACATTCGGGCTGCTCCTGGACTAAAAACCGGGAGAACCTATCATGGCAAAAGACGAAAAGGAAACTGCACAAATATATATGTAAGCAGAAAAGGAAACATTAAGCTTCCCTAATTGCACCCAGCCCAACTTTATCAAGGAAAAGAAGCCCTTTGACCTGCGGGGGGAGCTCAGCAAAACAATGAAACCAATAGAAAGATTGAGAGCCGCTGCCTAATCGGGACATGGCATTGGCGGGCGAATTACCTTCCTTGAAGATATGCACAAAAAGAAACTGACCCCTGAGCTTAAGCCTGTTGATTCTATTGAGCGGGTAGCTACATTTCCAACTTGGCAGGGAGACCCCATTCAAAACATTAGTAACTAGCCGCGAATCAGATTAAACATCTGCATTGTAGAAACCATTTTGAAGGCAGTGGGAGAGACCATTGTGGATGGCACGCAATTCAGCGTAAGTGTTGGAGCCCTCACCATAGCCTGAAGCAAAAGCAAAAGGAAATTCACCTGTCTCCCCTACAGATACCTCTGCCTCCAGAAATTTCAGGGTTCCCTCTAGCAGAACCGTCCACATTTACCTTTACCCTGCCGACCGTTGGCCTTACCTATTTCACTAGCATAGGCAATCCACGGGGTCTCTTGCACGCTTACAGAGTACCAGCCCCATTGCAGAAGAGGCAGACAGGGTCTTGGACTTGGATGTTTCTGTCTGGGTGGTTAATAAGCTCGGTCCACCATTTCACTTTCGCTAAGACCGCAGAAGGCAACGCAGGTTTTCCCTCAAATATTACAGCATTTCGGGTTTTCCAGAGTTCCCAGATAATTAAGCATGAAGACAACATCTGGATAACTGATTTTCTGGTCCCAGAAGAGGCCGCAGTCCACCACTGAGATAATCTGGCCTTAATTGAAGATGTCGCCATCATGTTAATGTCAAAAATCCTGCCAATCGATGTCCAAACTACCTGAGTCAATCTACTGTTGATGAACAGGTGGTTCAGGGACTCCATCTCATGGGACTGGGAGTCTAGGGAATCGTAGCAAATACATCTGGACGCAAGGTGTATTCCCCAAGATTGGACGACGTACACAATCGACCGGCACCGCATTGTGCAACGCCTTCCAAACAAAAAGAGAAATTCTCGGGGGCAATTTCACATGCCAGACCCACTTAGACCAGCTCCTACTATTCACACCCCAAGTATAGGGTTGTCATGTAGTAATAATCTCGGTAAGACTGAGATCGAATCCACAGGGACTGAACCTTGTACGTAATCCGAAAGTAACCCGAACTAGAACTAAACTAAGATGTAATCTAAATTAGAGATAGTTGAGGGAATAATTGTGATTTTATTTAACTAAAACTTGAGAATTTTAAAGGGGGGAAACTAGGGTGCCAAGGATCCACTTGTAGCAATTGGGAAGCTACCTTACATTGATTCAAGGACACAATTGGAATCGGAGTCCTATCTTATCCAGTTGGTAAAAAGAGATTTGTCAGATCTCTAAACGTCTCATGGATTTAATCATCAATAAATAAGAATGGTAAAGATTTGGAAGTGATTCCGTCACCTAACCATGCCCAGGAGATGATGGCAAACAACAACATTTTACCAATCTCACAGCCAATCATAAGAGAATTGTGAAAGTTAGGAAGGATTCCGTCACCCTACCATGCCCATGGGACGATGGTGAACAACATGACTGCCTAATTTCACAATCTCAATTTAGGAAGAAGATATTCAAAGCAATCGCAGATCCATTGTAATTTGAGTCCCAACAAACCATTAAAAACTAAAAATATTCATTCATAATCAAACTAGAATCCAGGAGAGTTCAATAAACATGAATCAAAGCAAAGTAACCATCCAAATCAAGCTACAAGCTTCACCTCTTAGCCCTAGCTAAGAGGCTTAGCCTATCATAATCATGATGAAGCTAAAGTCTCTAAAAAGCATTAATGGAAAGAAAAAACCGAGAAGAAGAAGGAAGGAGTGTCGGCCACTTCTATATCTGCTCGACATTCACAGGCCTCCACGGCTGCCCAAAGATAAGATGATCCGATCTTCCTTTCTCTCTCATGTTTTACAGACAACAAGCTTGACTGGAGTGCATAAGGAGTTACGCACTCCTTTCGCACAAGCGGCAGTCGAGAAAGAACTTTGCGGAAGTCGGTTGCCTTTTTTTTAGAAATTGCTTATGCAGTTAGCGTTGTGAGCAAATTTTTAGAGCGCAGACGTTCTCTGCTCAGCATCTGACTTCTTGACGTGGGTCATGGCTACCCTCTCTCTTGTTTGGACGGTCCAGATTGACAAAACGAGCAACAGAAGTGGCCCACAACTCCCCCGAATTATCTGATTTCCTGGCCGCAGGGCCTACGTAAATATAGTACGCTGTGATGCTCAGTGGGCCCCTGATCAACTCTGGAAGAAAAATTCACTCCGTTCATTGAATTCCTTGCGAAGAACCAGTCGGGAAGGGGTGGTTTTGGTAGGTTCTTACGTGGCCCACTAAATCAACTTAAGCTGTCATTCATCCTGCATTTGATGGTGGAAATCACATGAATTGGCCAAAAAAGAAAGCTTGGCCAGGGTTTTGGCTACCCTACGGAGCATATGAACGACTCTAATTGTCATAATATGTGATGAGTTGGGCCCACTAGTAAAAAACGGCCGCCTGCGTAAAGACGCTGGCTAGTTTTCATGTTTTTTTTTTAAAAAGAAATCATGGGTAAAAGACCCCTTGACCGAGAATGCAATCCGGTGCGTGGCGGCCATATACATACCGTATATACGCGTCGCTTGTATGGATCCCAAGGTAATTCATGTGTGAAATCTGCTCTGTCCATCCGTTCTGTCACATCATTTAAGGCGTTGAGTTCAAAATTGAGGCATATTCAGAGATCAGGTGGGCCTAAAATCGATGTTTTATGGGCTGAATTGTCTGTTGGGCCACTTCCACAGGGTCCAAGAGCTAAAATTCGATGTGTACGGTTAATTTATGATCCTCAGGCCATATATAAAGTTTTGAGCCGAACGGATGGTGGAAACCTTATGATCTTACATTCTGGACGATTTTCGGGCCCGTTTAACGTGAGTGGCTTGATTTTCTCGAATATCTGGTGTGTAATTTCTTCGATCTCTGTCCCCTGAGGTCCGTCCCTTGCCTTAGTGATTTATGAGTGTTAAATTCATGCTTTTAGTGGCCTTTTTCAATCCATACTCGTAAATACACCTTGCATCACAAACACGATTAAAATAGGGCGTTAAACGGTATCATACTCGTAAAATCAGGCAATAACTGGAGTCTAATATGCAATATTTGACTCTCAACACCTACCCAAGTGGTTAGCTCTACAGATGTTCCAAGCTGATTTCACAGAGAATTTGTCCGATGGGGTTAAATGCTAGAAGGGCGTATCTAGGCCCTCCGTGAGGTAAAAATCGGCCTTGAATATGAAGTCAATAATATTCTGAGGCAGCAAGCCACAAACCATAGAAGGAGGGATGGGGCCGTTAGAATCTAGAAATTGACATACTTGCATATTCAGCAGAGCCTCTGGAATAGATGATTCTGAAAATTGCTTGAGAGGGCCCAAACTGGTCCAATTCGCATGCAGAGGCTGCAATCGCCATCTCCAATATTCCATTGAACATGGGAATCTAGGATAGGGGACTGAGCTGATATGTGTTTCCATAGAGGGGAGGCGAGACGATAAGAATGACCTGACACAGCTGGGGATAGATCTTGACAGTATTTGGCAAACATAAATGAGCTCCAAAGGTTGTCCTCATTCCTAAACTTTATTGCCCACACCATCTTCAGTCGGAATGCCTTCATGATGTCTGAAAATTTCTTGATACCGATGTTGCCTTCCTCTTTAAGCGAAGCAATCACCTTCCAACTCTTCCAATGTAATTTCCTGTTACCTTCTGACCAACCCTAGAAAAAATTTGCTAGGTGACTCTCTAAGGAAGCCAAGACCTGAGAAGGCGGGTGAACAACCACCAACGAATGGACGGGGATGCTACCAAGTACATGTTTCACCAACATCGCTCTCCCCGCCTGAGAGAGTATTCTAGCTTGCCACCTATTTATACGACCCACTACTCTCTCAATCAGGGGTTTAAAATCGCTAGACTTAAGCTTGCTCGCAGCCATAGGGATGCCGAGATATGAAAAGGACGCTGAGGATTTTGCTATGCCAAGGAGAGCCTCAATAGACCTGAGTTTGGAGATTGAGAGCTTATTTGAGCAGAAGAAGGAGCTCTTACGGAGACTGATACTTTCGCCCGAGGAAGCTTGGAAGGAATCCAGAAAGTTCTTGGTTGTAAGAAGTGAAGCCTTACTCCCATTAAGGAAAATGAGGGTGTCGTCCACGTATAGGAGGTGAGATATGATTGGGCAACCTCTCTTGAGCGAGAAAGGGCGACAAATATCCTGATGTATCAAGTGCTTAAGACCCCTACTTAGCACCTCATTGGAAAGGATAAATAGGCTGGGGGAAAGTGTTGTTAGAAGATGTCTTTACTCTTTTATATTTTTCTTTTTTCCGCACTACTTGACCAGTCGAGGGCCTGACTCGACCAGTCAAGGGTCCACTCGGCCGATCTAGGCCCGCTCGACTCGAAGTCCAGCGGCTATGTTTTTCGCTATTCCACGCTGCTCGACCGGTTGAGGGTCCACTCGACCAGTCGAAGCCTTGGCTCGACTAGTCGAGGGTTACACATATTCTACACGGATTCTGTGTAGACTGCGTAAATTTGAGGTGGTTTTAAAGAGCTGCGTAACTGGAGTTCCCTAAACTATAAATAAGGGTCCTTAGGGCTATTTCAGGGCATGCAAAGGCTTTCTAAAGTTATTCTAAGGGTTTCTAAAAGGGTTTTAGGGTTTCTAAAGGGTGTAGCATGGGTGAGATTCGAGGTTGTTTGAATCAGGTAAGTCCTTCCTAGTGGAATTCTGTCACTTTGTGCCATGGTTTTTTTCTCGTAAGGGGTTTTCTACGTTAAATCGTTGTGTTCTCTTGTGTGTGCTTGGTGCCATTGAATTGCTATCCTAGATCTAGGTCTGTGTGATTTCGCTACACAAATCCTCAACAAGTGGTATCATAGCAATCGTTGGGGCACAGATCTAACTCTGAGGGATTAATAATAATGGCAAGCACTAAGTATGATATTGAGAAGTACTCAGGGAAAAATAATTTTAAGTTTATTGAAGATCAAGATGATCAATTCCTTAATCAAGCAAGGCGAAGATGGTGCTCTTAAGGAGTGAAAGTCTATTATGACTGATGATGAATGAAATATATACTATTGATAAGAAGGCTTTATCATCGATTTGTTTATGTCTCACGGATGAGGTTCTCTACATTTTCATGAGGGAGAAAAATGTGGCTAAGTTATGGGTGAAGTTAGAGGATGTCTATGCGAAAAAAATCCTCTGAAAATCACCTATACTTGAAGCGACTGGTATAACTTCAAGATGGAAGAGGGTAGAGAGCTGGAGGCTCACATCGACAACTTTAATAAATTGGTTTACAAATTATTAGATATGGAAGAAGTGATGAAAGATGAAAAACAAGCATGTATATTGCTGAATTCTCTTCCGACGTCTTATGAGTCATTCAAGGACACAATGTGCACCACGAATAAAACCCTGAGTGTCGACACTGTTATCTCAGCCCTTCAAGGGAAGGCTATAAGAAAGCTTAACGGCGCATGAGAATATCTTCTGATACACTGTTTACAAGGGATAGGAATTCTGAACAAGGTACAGGGTCTTCAAGTCATAGATTTAAATCCAAGGGCAAAGGCAAAGGTAAGATAAAGTACTGAAACTATGGGATGGAAGGACATGTGAAAATTCTAAATCGAAGAGAGAAGAATCTGAGGCTTCGTACAAAGAGGCCAACACTGCCACGTCAGATGGATTGAGTGGACGTGATGGTGATGTTTTGTCTATGCTACGATCAGACGCACATACGATGATCGTAAGAGCGAGTGGATTCTAGACACAGGGGCATCATTTCACTTGACTCCTCATCGGAGTTGGTTCACTAGCTACAAGGAGTGCGATGCTGGACAAGTATTAATGGGCAATGACACTGCTTATAATGTTATGGCTATTGGTACGGTGCGCATCAAGATGTTTGATAGGGCGTAGCGTACCTTGACTGATGTCAGGCACGTTCCTGATTTGAAGAAGAATCTGATTTCTCTTGGTGTACTTGAGGCAATGGGCTGCATGTTCACGAGTATTGATGGTGCTCTGAAGGTATCTAAGGGGGCACGGGTAATCATGAAAGCGCAACGACTCGGTAACATGTACAGTTTGATCGGGAGCACTTCAAAAGGTGGACGTGTAATGGTTGTACCAGATTCCACCTCTGCACCTGTGTGGCATGTTGGGCATGGCCACATGAGTGGACATGGCATGAAGGCTGAGACGCGCGGATAGGGATACAAAGTAGGTGGAGCAGCCACCTGCGAGAAGAATCACACAACATAATTGCAGGATATTGGCGAAGTACATGGACGACTCCAATATCGCAGGGAATTCATCTTCTATTCAGACGGCTCTAGGTGAGCCTAGTGCTGAGAAGTAGAATGTGACTATGGGTGATGTGATGGACTCGTTGTACCAGATCGACACATGGGAGCTGGTGGAGCTCCCAGTGGGCCGGGAAGCGGTTGGATGCAGGTGGATCGTCAAGAGAATACAACATAAATACAGGGCGAGGTTGGTAGCGAAGAGTTATACTCAGAGAGAAGGGATCGACTTCTTAAAGATATTTGCGCCGATAGTATCGCAGGTGTCTATTAGATTTGTGATTGATGCTGGTTGGCCAATGCGATCTTAAGCTGGAAGGATGGATGTGGAGTCCCCACTTCTGTATGGAAAATTGGAATAGCAGATCTGCATGAAGCAACCAGAGCGGTTCGAAGTTAAAGGGGCTGAGAAAAAGAGTTTGCAGGAGGTCGTGGTACGACCTGTCGCCTAGGCAGTGTTATAAAGTTTGATTCATTCATGGTGAGTTAGGAATTGTATGCTGATGACATGTAGATCACCAATTATGACATGTCTGAAATCAAGGTACCGAAGACTCGACTAAGTGGGACATTCGAGATGAAGGATCGGGGGGGCTGCGAAAATGGTTCTCGGCATTGAGACTGAAAGAGGAGTAGACTTTGGTTATCTCAGGCAGAATACCTTAGGTAGGTATTGATCTAGGATGTGATGGACCAGGTAAAGCCGGAGAGCGTTCCCTACGCGTATCTTCTCAAGTTTTCCTTAGGATATGTCCCAAAAAAGATGAGAAAAAATAGGATATATCTCACGAGCCTTATTCAAATGCGGTTGGTAGTGCATACCATGGTTTGGATTAAATCGGTTATTTTACAGGCTATTAATATTGTGAGTAAATACGCCGACAAGCAATATTGGGTAGCGGTGAGATGGTAAGAAGACTACGTCCTTCCTTTTGAGAAGACAAGAGCAAAGGTGGTTGGGCACGTGGATTCTGATCTGGCAGATATGCTCACCTAGAACATTCGTATAGAGAAGTTCAAGTTTTGTGCAACTTCTATAGGCTTGGCGATGACAAACAAGAAGGACGGAGTATACACGAGAAGCTATGATGTGATGTAGAGATAAGAGAAGAGGTCAAAAAGCTGCACAATTGAAAAATGAAGACATGATGGAGATTGTTGTTAGAAGATATCTTCACTCTTCTGTATTTTTCTTTTTTCCACGCTACTCGATCTGTCGAGGCCCGCTCGACTCGAAGTCCAGCGGCTATGTTTTTCGCTATTCTGCGCTGCTCTACCAGTCGAAGAGCTTGCTCGATTGGTCGAGGGTCCACTCAACTAGTCGAACCATTAGCTTGATTAGTCGAGGGTTACACAGATTCTACACGGATTCTGCGCGGACTGCGTAAATTTGAGGCGGTTTCAAAGAGGTGCGTAAGTGGAGTTCCCTAAACTATAAATAGGGGTCCCTAGGGCTATTCTAAGTCATGCAAAGGCTTTCTAAAGGTACTTTAAGGGTTCGCAAAAGGGTTTTAGGGTTTCTAAATAGTGTAGCAAGTGTGAGATTCGATCTGTCACTTTGTGCCGTGGTTTTTTCCCGTAAGGGTTTTCCACATTAAATCACTATGTTCTCTTGTGTGTGCTTGGTGCCATTGAATTGTTATCCTAGATCTAGATCTATGTGATTCCGCAACACAAATCCCCAACAGAAAGAGGGTCGCCCTGGCGCAGGCCTCTAGATGATTTGAAGAAACCAGCCATCTCACCATTGATGTGAATAGAAAACCAGCTATTTGCCCAACATTTCTCCACCATGTTCAGCTAAGGGGGCTGAAGCCGAAGCGTTTCAGAACCTGCATAAGGAAACTCCAATTCACCTGAAATAAGCTTCCCCCCCACCCCACCCCCCCAACGGACTTTCCTATTCAAATCCCTGAACAATTCCTGAGATAGGACGATGTTCTCCGAGATTGAACGGCCTTGGATGAAAGCTCCTTGCTCCGGAGAGATTAGCGAAGGAAGAAACTGGCACAACTTTGAAGCTATGATCTTAGAGAATATATTGTAGAAGCAGTTGCACTACGTCTCTTATCAATTATATCATAAGTGGAGTTATGTATAGTTGGTGAATGAGTCATGGATTGTAACTCGAGTATGGAGTCGCAAACTCTACATTCAATTTTCAAGGCATGATAGACTCTTTTTTTTTTTTTTTCCCTTTGAATCGTAATTGCACATCATTCCTTTATCAGTACTGCATTGATCTTCTGTTTTCATAACACATAATTATATCCGTTAAACTTCGGCTCCTCTAATCTGGTAAAACTTGATCCAAATATCTGAAACACAATTATAAAACAAACGTCAACACCGATCTTGTGCTAAAATGTTTCTCAACCTTTGACTATGATACAAATGGTTGTGTAAAAACGCCCGCACGTGATTCATGTAAGTGAGGCTAATACACAAAAGAAAAGAGAAACAAAAGCAATGGTCAAATCAAAACAAGTGACAAGGGGAACAGTGATTTATGTGATTCGCCAATATAACTATTCCACGAGGTAACAATGCAGAGACTTCTTAAAAAACAGGAGAAACAAAAATATAAAGCTTACCTTTCTCCCTCCCATACAAGAAATCCCACACCTAGGAATACCCTAAAAGATAAAAACTAATGAAATACATCTCTCTACAAAGTGCTCTCCTTATATAGACCACGTGTACAAGAAAGAGAAGTAGAAAAACCTTCTTCAAAGTGCTCTCCTTATATAGACCATACCAACGGGAAAAAGACATGGCAAAACATAGAGAAAAAGGCTTCACACCATAGCGGTATGGACATGCATATGTACTCAAGAGAGACAGAGGAGTCGAAGAGAGATAAGGAAAGGTAGAGATGTGTCCCACCTGGAGACGTCTCCCATCTTCCATCACCACAATAGATGGTTCCTTAGGTTTATAATTAAAAAAGAAGAAGTGCATAAGATGGAAGGTTTGGGTTCCACATAGACATCAATAGTAAGCCCTACGAAGCTTGAACGAATGGTAATTACCATGCAGATGCATATGATGATTCTGTTTTTTTTTTTTTTTCCTTTTCTTTGACCTACTCCAAGTTTTTTCCGACTGTAAATCTCACATTTCACCCACCGTCTTTTCTAAACGCTCCCAAACTTTACTTTCCAAAACTAAACCATTCTGTACGGACACACTATTTGTAGACGAAAATACCCTTGCATTCACGGTGGCACCGTTATATCCACGGTGCTACCGTGGAACTTTGTCTTGTCCATGATGGCACCGTCCAATTCTAGAAAAAGGGCCAAAGGCCGTAGCTAAAGACATATGGCTACAGATTATAACCGTAGTCATTAGTAGCATAGCAATTGCTTAATTAGATTCATAGCCATTGTTCTATGGCTACGGATGTAAACCGTAGCCATTGCTTCTTAGCGAGAAGTGCATACAACTATGGATAATTGAACGAACCTAACGTGAAATTGAACGAGCTTAACATGAAATTGAACAAGCCTAATATGCCTAATAACATGAAATTGAGCGAGCCTAACATGAAATTGAATGAGCCTAACATGAAATTCAACGAGTCTTAAGGGAAATTGAGCGAGGTAAACATGAAATTCAGCAAGGCTAACATGATATTCAACAAAGATAAAAGGAAACTAAGCGAGGGAAACATGGAAAATATGAAATTCAGAGAAGCTTAAAGGAAATTGAGCGAGACAAACAAGATATTCAACGAAACAAACATGAAATCGAGCGAGGTAAATAGGAGGCCAATCCTAGTGAAGTGGTTGAAGCCGGCTTCGGGTTGTGCAAGCTAAACGTGGATGGATCGACCAGAGGAAACCCGGGCCTGTCAGGTAGTGGGGGAATTTGTAGAGATGACAAACGGATTCTAATTTTCCCTTTCTTGAAGGCTTATGGTTCTAATACAAATAATCGAGTTGAAATCAAGGCCGTTGCAGATGGCTTGACGTTTTGTCTAGATTTGGACCTCAATAAGTTGCAGGTTGAATCTGATTCTAGATTCGTCGTGGACCTTATCAATAGCAAATTGAAGTTGGGCTGGAAGTGGAGCTACTGGATAGCCAGATTGAAAAGGATCGTTAGCCAAGGGCAGTTTGTTATCAGTCATATCCAAAGGGAAGGAAATGCCCCTGCAGACGGGCTGGCTAGGCAGGGCAGTGAGGCCCAAATTTCCTCCTTCTTTAGGCAAACATCGCTTATTCCAACACACATTAAAGGTCTCATTCTTCTGGATAAAGTGGGCTTGAAAAAGCTCAGGTACATTCCTTCAGAAGCAGACCGCAGCGATATTTTGTAATTTTTTTTTTTGCCTCTTTCGCTTTTTGTCTTTCCTTTATGTTAGGCCTCCGCCTAGGTTTTTTGTTGGTAGAAGCCCGATTCGCTGTCCAAGGGTAAATTTTTTTGGATGAATGAATGATACTTAGATCCTTAAATTAAAAAAAAAAAGGGGGGGGGGGGGGGGGGGTGTCGTTTTTTTTTTAAAAGAAAATTGAGCGAGCCTAACATGAAATTGAGTGAGCCTAACATGAAATTCAACGAGCCTAACATGAAATTGAATGAGCCTAACATGAAATTCAACGAGACTCAAAGGAAATTGAGCAAGGCAAACATGAAATTCAACGAGCCTCGACATGAAATTGAGCGAGGCAAACATGTTAGCCTTGCTGAATTTTATGTTTACCTCACTCAATTTCCTTTGAGGCTAGTTGAATTTCATGTTAGGCTTGTTCAATTTCATGTTAGGATCGTTGAATTTCATGTTAGCCATGTTATGCTCGTTGAATTTCATGTTAGGATCGTTGAATTTCATGTTAGCCATGTTAGGCTCGTTGAATTTCATGTTAAGCTCGCTTAATTTCGTGTTATACTTGTTCAATTTCACATTAGGCTCACTTAATTATCCATAGTTGTATGTACTTTGCGCTACATAAGAGATAACTACGGTTTAGATCCATATCCATAGAACTAATGGTTACAAATCTAAAGAAGCAATGGTTTCGCAACCAATGGCTACAGTTATAATTTGTAGCTATATGTCTTTAGTTACGGCCTTGGGCCCTTTTTCTAGTATTAGATGGTGGACATGACTGAGTACCACGGTGGTACAGTAGATATCACGGTACCATCATGAATGCAAGGGTATTTTCGTTTACAAATAGTGTGTCGTATAGAATGGTTTAGTTTTGAAAAGTTAAGTTTGGGAGCATTTACAAAAGTCTGTGGGTAAAAGGAGGAGCTTATAGTGGTAGAAAACAGGGCCTGTTTGTTTTTTCAAATCAAATGTAAATACATGGAAATGGTAATTATTACCGTTTCACATCGTTTGAAAATTTATAGGAATTTGTGCATTTAAAACCCATTCAAAAAAGATAGTTTTAATTTTTGAACCACACAGTAATGCATATGATATATCCGTTCCGTCCATCCATTTGATAACAGAATTTCGAGGTATAAGTCAAAAATTGAGGAAAATCCAGCACTCAAGTAGCCCACACCAAAAGAAATAGTGGCTCGAAGAATTTTTAACAGTAAGTGTTCGATTCCCTTTTTCCTGTGGCATGGTCCACCTAAGCTTTGGATATGCCTCATTTGTTGGTTCATGCCATAAATTCAGCTGACATAATGGATGAACGGTGTGGATAAGCGACAGACATCACAGTGGGACCCACAAATATTTTGTAACTTTTTTCAAAAAAATAGAACGTTAAATCAAGTACTGGAAAATGCATAGGAAATAATTATTACCAATTTTCCAGAATTAACTAATGAACTAGAAAATCAAACACGCCAAGGATGAATTGTTGGGAAACGGGCTCCTCGGCATAGGACTCATTATAAACTTGGGAAGACTAGTCAAGATGACTCAATTTTTATTTTTTTTTTGACTTTTTTAACTCTTGTAGAGACATTTCCGATTAGAACCATAGCACGTGCTATTGCATCGTGCTTGAGCACACCTACTTGCCAAAGCTATCACGTCTCTTAATGGCGGGTTAGATTTTCCAATTCCATGGGAAATGCCTGGTAATAATTATTTCCCTTGGTGATTGCCTCACTCTTCCTCATAATTGATTTGACAGCCTACTTTTTTTTTTTTTTTTTTTTTGTCCTACCATGATGCCTATCACAGCATCATATTTGTGGGTCCTACCATGATGCTTATCATATATCTGCACCGTTCGTCCATTATGTCAGATGAATTTATTGTATAAGCCAAAAAAAAATAAAGCATATCCAAAGCCCAAGTGGACCACGCCAAAAAATGAAGCATATCCAAAGCCTAAGTAAACCACGCCATAAAAAAATGTGAATCAAATACTTGACGTTAAAAACTTTTTGAGTCACTATTTCTTTTAATACTGGCCAGTTGAGTGTTATATCTAACTCATTTTTTTTCTTATATCTCAAAATGTTGTGATAAAATGGATGGATGGAACAGGTATATCATATACATCAAGAAAGGGTCAAAAAATCACTACAACAAATGGCATTTTTAGCGGCGCTTTCGAGCGCCGCTAAAATCCACTAAAAGCGTCGCTAATAGTAATTGTGGCGCTAACCAAGCGCCGCTTAATGGGTATGTCGGGAAAAGTATTGGCGGCGCTAGGTGAGTTTCAGTGGCGCTTGTCTGAGCGCCAATGATTGTAGTAGTTTTTAGCGACGCGAATAAGCGCCGCTAAAATTCAATTCGAGCGCCGAGAGATGTGCTTTCTGACCACTTTTTCTCATGAAAAAGCACCCATGTTTTCTACAAAAGCGCCGCTAAAATCTTTTGTATAGATTTGAAAGGCCCTAGCATTCCAGTAATTTATTATTATTATATATAATTCAATCGAAACCTGTATTTTTTAAATATTTGAAACAAAAAAATGATGTTACACAAATAAAACTGAATATTAAACAATATTATGATGTTACACAAATAAAACATCATATTAAACAATATTTATATTACTAGACAATAAAAAATATATATATAATATTTATTACAATAAATTGAAAATGGTTTTGAATATATATAAATAAATAAATAAAAACTAATCCATCCATTTTCCCTCTCCTGGACTTTCAAGCTCCTGTCTAGATGTACAGCACTGAAAACTGGAGGACCTTCCATCCACATGGAATTGAATAATCTGGACCACAGAAATTTAGTTTCTTAATACAAATTGTGGGAACATTATAATAAATGTGCTCTTACATGCATGATTCTATAAACATATATACAAAAAAGGTCCACCATAAATGGATGGTGTACCTTTAAATCTGACATCCTTGAGGGCCTTTCGATGCACAAACTTGGCTATGTTCCCACATCTGAGAGCTTCATTAATGACATTCAATTAAAAAAACATTAAAAATCATGCACATCATTGGAAACAGGCTAGAAAGTGAGAAAAATAATAATAAAAAGAACAAGGAGGACAGAGAGAAAAAGCAATAAACAAAAGTGTTAATCTAGCATGTGTGTTTTGCACCATGCTACAATACAAGCAGATCTATGGATCTACATAGCCAGTGAAGAAGCAATTCTTTTTTCATCTTTATAATCTCAGAACAAAGGAAGTCAAGGAATGATGGAACAAATATCATGTATGTGAAGAACGCCCCATGGTATATCAGATTTCAGGTTCTGTGCCACACATTACTAAATCAGTTTTCTAATTTCCTGCTCCCTCAATCTCATGTATGTGAAGAACGCCCCCATGGTACGATCTTGACCAGTGGCATATGCACAAGGCAGCTCATGTACATGTCCGACATCTGCCAGCGTGGTTACTTATGGAGAGCAGCACATGCTTTCTCCACACCTCCAAATCTAGATGTAGGTTAACTTCAACAAATACTTTGAGCCAGTTGTGTAATCAAAAGAATCCAACAAGTATCTCTGCTACCAAAAAGAACAAAATAAATAAATAAACATATATTGCAGTAGTAGGAACATTGTACCAAAGAAATTGAATGGTCAAGAGAAAAAACGATACTATGATTTGGGACATGAAATCTCTTTCCATTGGTTCGGGTGCCTCTGCAACATTCGTGGTTAGAGCTACTCGAGTTCCCAACAGGTTCTGTGAATGCACCCACACGCACCCAAGGGGGGCCGAGATCCTTTTTGTGATGGACGGTGTGTTTACAGTCGGTGTGGAAACCTACCAAGGCCCCACAGTGATGTTTTTTGTCATCCGTTTGCTACTTCATCAACCCATTCCAAAAACTGCAAGATGAAGTTCAGGAATAAAAACAAATTCTGATAGTAATGGTATGCGTCATGTGCCATTTAGGAATGGTATGCAACATTAAAGAGCTTCATCATCTCTGAAAAATTATTTTTATTTTCCTTTGATAAGTATGAATAGAAAATTCTGATAGTAACAAGATAAGGAGAAAGAAATTTTGAAGTTAGATGCAAGATCGACGTAAATAATGTTCTGTTTCAGAAAGATAATATTTTCAGAAAGTACAAGTTCACCAACAAGAGGAGAAACAGTCAACTCATGAACTGACAAACCTTGCAGTTATGGAATCCTGAGTTGCATTCGTGAATCCATCCATTGCTAAGTTCAAAAAACACAAGCCATAACCAAAAGGAGAATTTGGATGATACTCCACCAGTGACAAGGAGAGTAGATACATACTCACATGTCTAGCAATTCTACTGGTTGAATCAAGGGTCCTTGCTTGCTCATCTGCTGCTCCATATAGAAATACAGGGACTGCATGATTTGTATCAAGGAACATTAGCAAGTGGAATAAAAAGTTTGAAGAACTGTCTGGGAAAACAAACTATGATTAGCAAAACTTGAGAAATTGTTGAGAAATTGCGTATGGACAATCGGAATCTTGAGAAATAAAAAGTTAGAAGAACTGTCTGGGAAAACAAACTATGATTAGCAAAACTTGACAATCAGATATACATGTAAGTTGCGTATGGACAATCGGAATCTTGAGAAATTGTTAAGTCCACATAATTAGCAAAACTATGTATCCCGCAAACAAACAAGACGAATGAATGAGATGAATTCAATCTGCAGTTGACAGTGATTAAACCGGAGAACTAAGCAGCATTTTCAATTGCTTCAATGCATTTCAACACACTCCAAACCACTCAATAAGCTTCAACTCAAACTTGCCCAATTTCACCCAAAGAAAAAAGAAAAAAGACCAAAGTGATCAAATATAAACTTCTTCAAAATGTTCTTAATTTTCAGCCCAAATCAAGGGTTGAATTATCCCACTTTGGATTTGGAAGGAAATCAAACGCCCAAATAAAAAGTCCTAGTTGTGAACTTATTTCTCCCTGGTGTTATTTGAGAAAGATGCAGACCAAATTGCTCATGTATCGAATCTATTTAGACAGTAACAAACCCTGGCCGCAAGTACCACATTTGTATCTACCATGTTATTTGAGAATGAAAAATAGAGATAAGTTGTACAAATGGAAAGCAACTGACATGCAATGATTCTCTTCTTGCAATTGAACTACCCACCCCTTTTGCTATCATCAAACATGTGCATGAATGTGGTAACATGTAAACATGGGCCTGCAATAAAGAAACAACATCCATCATTACATGGTCATACTGCACTTGGATTGTAATTCTTACAAGGTCATAAAACTCTTGTATCTATTTAAAATACAACCTTGTTCAGACCCAAAAGAGAAACCCACAACATATAAACTCTTGTATCTCTTCTCAAATGTTTCAACCTACTTATCCTAAAAAAACAAACACATGGAGAAGAAAAACCTTGTCAGCATGATATCTGCAATGAAATAGTACTTCAATACAATCACAATTAAGAAAAAAAAAAAAAAAAACTATCCATATGCTAGATAGTTTCTTCTTTTTTCTTGGTCATTGAATGTGAACCATTGGTTAAACCACCATTTCCATGTCACTAATTAGACTTCCAAAGCATTGTCTGTCAATGATGGGCCCAACAAATGAACTTTCTAGATCACCATAAGGGCCCCACCCATATAGTTTCTTGGCCAAGCAAAAAAAAGTTGTGTTCAATGGGGCATCTTAATTTTTTTGGGTGTGAAACGATGTCCGGCTGAGGAATTCAAAAAAATAAATAAATAAATCCCATTTGAAAGCATTTTGAGTTAGCATTAAAATGATTCCTTGATAATGTGATCCCTCCATGATTCTAGGAAGTCATTGCCAAAGTATGGCGGGTACAAGAATACAATGGGATTATAGTTTTGAGGTTTTTAACTGGCCTTCTAATTTGTTTAGAATTTGGTTAGGTCTTATTTTTATTTTATGCAAAAGTAGAAAAATGTGAGGGACTGCTTAGGTGAATTTTTTTAATGACTACTGTTATTGGAAGATTCAAGCCGACTGCAATCGGAGGACTATGATCCGCTAGTCAGATCGGAGAGTCCGAGTCCCAGAATAATACGAGGGAGGCAAGTAAGATAGGTGAAGCTCCCATTCTCGACCGCTTTCTTTCCCGAGGCGGTCGCTGAAGAATAACTGGAGTTGTGTGATCAACTCCGAGCGGATATCCGTCATAAGGTCGAGAATAAATAACTGCGTCACTCGCGAACGATCAGTAGTTTGGGACAATGTTGTTATTTCGGTTCGACCGAGACGAGGCATCCCCGAGAGTAAAAGTTCCACGCTCTAAGTGGAAAAACTGTCGTATAGGGATATGTCCCC
This sequence comes from Magnolia officinalis, assembly GCA_021015155.1. NCBI lineage: Eukaryota > Viridiplantae > Streptophyta > Magnoliopsida > Magnoliales > Magnoliaceae > Magnolia > Magnolia officinalis. Next base: position 5,246,785 of record JAJHSJ010000002.1, read on the forward strand.
TTATCTCGCCCGCAGATACGTACGCCGCAACACATGCTCTGCGGATTCTGGGCAATATCTTCATAATCCGCGGAATCCCACTGATCGTGCCGAGATTATCGAATGGAGATCGTGAGGTGAAAATGTATAAATGTTACATCATCCTACGACTACAGGTACGCAACACGAGCATAGTCCCTTTTCTCTCCAACTTAGACCTGATTCCAGTGCCCTGACTTAGGCATCGGAGGGTCCCCCGGCTTAGCCAGGGTCTCCATTGCTCACGGTTTTTGTGCAGGGAACTAGGTTCATTACCCGTCCGAGGTACGGGAAAGGGGGAAGAAGGCTGATCGAATTTTTGACCTCAACATTTTTGGCGCCGTCTGTGTGAAAGTGATACAAAAAGTCAGGTTCCCGTTCTTAAAAGCTATGGCTAGAGGAAAAAAGAAAGCGGTAGTGGTGGAACCGGAGCAGACCCGCTCCTCGTCATCACTCCATGCGGAATCTGCACCGGGCCCTTCCCAGCGTTCTCGCAATCGTTCCAACAAATACCGCGCCTTGCAAGGAGAAGTACAGGCCTTGCGCGATGAGGTGGAACGGATGAGACAGGAACGCGAGTCCCAGCAACAACCCGAGCGGAGAAGTCCGGAAGCTGTTGGGCCGGTCATTCAAGCCCATTCAGTGACGAGGCGTGGGACATCTCCGCACCGATCTACCCGAGCACCGGTTTCGGCTCAAAACCCTCCCCCAGCACCAGCGCAAGCCCCTACTAGGAATGTGACGACACGGGCCCTGACGGACGTCCCAGCTGCCTCGGCCCTGGCTCCAATGGACCTTCGTCACACCTTAGAAAGGAGAAGGGAAAGGAGAACACCCAAACCGGAAAATGCTCGGGAAGTAGTAGCAGAAAACAGGGACCCCTGGGAGTCACGATTCGCAGACCTAACTAACCAAGTCCAGATGTTACGGAAGCAACAACAGCCGTCGTCAATACCGGCTGCTGTTCAAGCCATGATGGAAGAGACCGAGCCCCCGTTCAACTCAGAAATTATGAATGAGGTGATGCCCCAGAGATTTCGGATTCCTCCTGTCATCCAATATTCCGGGTCCGGTGACCCATCCGAGCACGTGGAGGCTTATCGTTCGTGGATGCAGATACAGACGGCGACAGACGCGATGATGTGCAGAGGATTCTCAATTACTCTGGCGGGATCCGCTCGGAATTGGTATCGACAACTCAAGCCTGGATCCATCAGCTCATTCGAAGAACTGGCTCGGTCATTCCTTACCCAGTTCATAAGTGGTAAGAGAAGCCGAAAACCCAATACCCACCTGCTTACCATCAAACAAGGGCCGAAAGAGTCCCTGAAAGACTACATTGCTCGATTCAACGAGGAAGCACTGCAGGTGGAAGACTACGACGACAAGATGGCTCTCGCCGCGGTGTGTAGCGGCCTGAGAGAAGGAAAATTCGCCTTTTCTATAGGAAAGAATCCGGATAGGACGTTGGCCGAGCTCATTGCCAGAGCCCAGAAGTAAGTCCACGCCGAGGAGTTTTCGGCTACTCGCAAGAACACCCAAATAACCGAGTTGAACGAGAAGGGAAAGAGGCCAAGGAATGAGGAACTCCAAGCCCCGAGGAAGAATTCGGATGATCATTCTTCTCGTGATCGCCGACCGAGTAGGAAGCCAGAAGGGAGATTCTGTTCTTATACACCTCTCAACACTACCGCCGAACAAGTCCTACTGGATATCCGAGGCGAGAAACTTCTCAACTGGCCAGTCTGTATACGGGCAGACCCAGAACTTCGCGACAAGCGCAAATATTGCCGATTCCATCGAGATCATGGTCACAATACCGATGAGTGTGTAGATCTCAAGGATGAGATCGAATCCCTCATTCGAAAGGGGCACCTACGCCGGTACACCAAGCAGGAGAAGAATACTCGGAAAGAGGGGCGAATACAGGAACGCCCCAAAAAACCGCCCGAAGAACCTGCAGAGATCCGCACCATCTTCGGGGGTCCATCAGGCGGGGGAGATTCAAACAGGGCCCGAAAGGCTCACTCCCGAAGGAGCCCAGAGCGGTACGTCAATCTTACTGAGCGGCCTAACAAAGAGCCACGAGTCAGTCCCTGTAGCCTCACCTTCACAGAAGATGACGCTCGAGGGATTCAGCATCCACATGATGACGCCTTGGTGGTCACTATGACCATAGCCAACCATAAGGTGTATCGGATTCTCGTTGACACAGGAAGTTCAGCCGACGTGATTTACTCCGAAGCCTTCGGAAGAATGGGGATTCCATAGTCTCGTCTCAGACCTGTGAAGACCCCCCTACACGGCTTTGCGGGAGAAAGGATAATCTCCGAGGGAGCCATTTCCCTCCCGGTGACTGCGGGAGAGGGGCAACATCAAGTCACCCTGATGGTGGACTTCCTCGTTGTCAATGTACCATCAGTACATAATGTGATTATGGACAGGCCCTCCCTCAATGCAATGCGGGCGGTTGTGTCTACTTATCACCTGACGATGAAATTTCCCGCCGAGGGCGGAACGGGTTACCTCCGAGGCGATTAGCGCGAGGCTCGGAGATGTTACGCCATTGCGGTTCGAAAATGATCTATAAAGCAAACATTCACTGTCAACCTGTTGGACCCGCGCGAACCTGTCGAGAATAAGCCAATCGAGGATTTGGAGAAGGTCCCACTTGACGAAACCGATCCTAGCAAGACGGTTCAGCTCGGGACATCACTCAGACCTGAACAACGTTCCGAGCTGCTAACTTTCCTGCAGCGACACAGGGATGTATTTGCCTGGTCACACGCAGATATGTCAGGAATCTCTCCAGACGTTCTGGTCCATCGGTTGAACGTGGACCCAGACCACAAACCGGTGAAGCAGAAGAGGAGACCGTTTGATGCCGAACGGTGTGAAGCTATCGCGGATGAAGTCTCGGTCCTGTCGGAAGCCGGTTTTATAGAAGAAGTATATTATCCAGACTGGATTGCTAATGTTGTCTTGGTTAAGAAGGCCAATGGCAAGTGGAGAGTTTGCGTGGATTACTCAGACCTGAATAAATCGTGTCCGAAAGACAGTTTCCCATTGCCTCGGATCGATCAACTGGTAGACAGTACAGCGGGACACGAGCTGCTTTCCTTCCTGGATGCCTACTCTGGATACAACCAGATCGCGATGCATCCGCCAGATAGGCAGAAAACCGTCTTTGTCACAGACAGGGGGCTTTACTGTTACCGGGTCATGCCATTCGGCCTGAAAAACGCTGGGGCCACATATCAGAGACTGGTCAATCAGATGTTCGCAAGACAGATCGGGCGTACGATGGAAGTTTACGTCGATGACATGTTGGTAAAAAGTGTCAAAGCAACTGATCACTTGGGGGACCTTGGAGAAACCTTCGCGGTCCTCCGGGAATATCAAATGAAGCTGAACCCGGCAAAGTGTGTTTTTGGGGTTGGTTCAGGAAGATTCCTTGGATTCCAAGTCAGTCAGAGAGGTATTGAGGCCAATCCCGATAAGATTAAAGCACTCCTCAACATGAGTTCACCTCGGACTGCTAAGGAAATACAATGCCTCACTGGATGGGTAGCAGCGCTCGGACGCTTCATATCCCGAGCCACTGATAAATGCCTCCCCTTCTTTCAGCAACTGAAGGGTCACAAGAAGGCCGAGTGGACGCCCGAGTGTGAGCAGGCTTTCCAGCAGCTGAAAGAATATCTGGGCTCACCACCTCTGCTATCAAAACCGGAGGAAGGTGAGTCTTTGTTCCTATACCTCGCGGTCTCAGACTCAGCTGTCAACTCGGCCCTGATCAGAGAGGTGGGGAACAAACCGTATCCCGTTTACTATGTGAGCAAAGTCATGGTACCGGCGGAGACAAGATACCCCGCTCTGGAAAAGCTTGCCCTCAGCCTGGTCATTTCATCTCGGAGGTTGCGTCCGTATTTCCAAGCGCATTCGATCATCGTGTTAACCGACTCCCCCCTCAGGCAAATTCTCCAAAAGCCAGAAGTCTCGGGTCGGTTGACCAAATAGGCGATCGAACTTGGAGAATTTGACATTACTTTCCGGCCGAGGACCGCCAAGAAAGGCCAAGCGGTGGCTGACTTCATCGCAGAATTCACTATTCTGACTGAAGGGCAGATCAACAATGAGGGTGAGACGACTCCGCATGACCTCCCGATCAGCTCACAGGGCATTCCGGAAGTTGGATGGGTCCTCTACATAGATGGATCGTCTAACTCAAAACGAGCTGGGGCAGGGATCGTCTTGATCGCCCCTGATTCTACAATCATCCAGTACGCCATCCGGCTCGGCTTTAAAGCCTCCAACAATGAAGCGGAGTATGAGGCCCTGTTAGCCGGGCTCAGATTGGCTGCCAGCCTCGGGGTCCAATCTATACAAGTCCGATGTGACTCTCAGCTGGTCGTGAATCACATCTCCGCTGATTATGAAACCAAAGAGAACAGAATGGTGGCTTACTTAGATGAAGCCAGAAAGTTGATTGAGAAATTCTGGAATTGTACGATCCACCAGATCCCAAGGATAGAGAATACGTGTGCGGACGCCTTGGCAAAGTTGGCGTCGGCCGCGGAGGGAAATATTCCGCGGATCATCCCGGTAGAATTCATCGAGCATCCCAGCATCGGTCAAACAGAGAAAAAAATAGTTAATCCGGTGAACAACACCCCGAGCTGGATGGATCCAATCTTCGGCTACCTCGAGTCAGGGGAGGTTCCCTCGGATAAGCAAGAAGCTAGACGTCTGCGAGTCCGAGCAGCAAGATACGTCATTCTGAACGAAACCCTATATAAGAAGGGGTATTCTCAGCCGTATCTTCGGTGCCTCCGACCCGAGGAAGCAGATTATGTCATCCGGGAGATTCACGAGGGGATCTGCGAGAATCATTCTGGTGGTCAAGCCCTGGCTCTAAAGGTGCTCCGGCAAGGATACTTCTCGCCAACCCTCAAGGAAGATGCCAGGAAGTATGTCAGGAAATGCGACAAATGTCAACGTTTTGCGGCCGTGCCTAGACAACCGGCTGAGGAAATGACTCCCATCAGCGGTCCGTGGCCTTTCGCCCAATGGGGAATCGACATCATCGGCCCTCTGCCAACTGGAAAAGGGCAAGTCAAATTTGCCATCATCGCCGTCGATTACTTCACGAAGTGGGCTGAGGCCGAGGCCGTCGCAAAGATAACCGAGCAGAAGGTTATTAACTTCGTCTAGAAGAACATAGTCTGCAGATTTGGAGTTCCGAATACAATTGTTTCAGACAATGGGCGGCTGTTCGACAATGACAATTTCAGAAGTATGTGTCTAGGGCTCGGTATCAGGAACGCTTACGCATCTCCTCGGCACCCGCAATCCAATGGGCAAGTGGAGGCAGTTAACAAGGTCATCAAGCATCACCTTAAGAAGAAACTGGAAAAGGCAAAGGGCAACTGGCCGGAAGAACTTCCATTCGTCCTCTGGGCGTACAGAACTACAGCTCAATCTTCCACTGGAGAAACCCCATTCTCTCTTTCTTACGGGACGGAGGCAATAGTGCCTGTCGAAATCGGCCTCCCCACGGCTCGAGTGGAAAATTATAGTGAGAATCAAAACGTCGAGCAAATTGCTGCTAATTTGGATCTTCTCGAAGAAATGCGGGAAGTCTCGAAACTCCGCGTTGCTGCTCGGCACCAACAAGTGGCCAAATTCTACAATTCTAAAGTGAAGGTCAGACGATTCCGACCAGGAGACCTGGTTCTCCGACGAGTTTTTCAAAACACCGCCGAGCCGGGAACCGGAGCACTTGGACCTAATTGGGAAGGGCCATACCAAGTGGTCCGGTCAGTTAAACCCGGGTCTTACCACTTGAAGGATCTCGAAGGTCGTCAACTCCCTCACCCGTGGAATGCTGAACATTTGAAAGTTTATTATCCTTAATGATGCACTCCGAACAGCTGACTGGTTCTGGAGGTCCGTCCGATAAATGTACGCCCCCGAGCGACGATCCTTTAAGGCCATGAATAAAATTATATTGATCGGCTCAGTTTGGTCGTCAACAAAAATCAAACGGATTAATTTCTACAAAGGCACCTCCTCCTAACGGAGGAGCAAAAGCCACGAGGCGATCCGACTCCCTAGTAAGGAAGTCGGACCAATTTCTATAAAGGCACCTCCTCCTAACGGAAGAGCAAAAGCCACGAGGCGATCCGACTCCCTAGTAAGGAAGTCGGACCAATTTCTACAAAGGCACCTCCTCCTAACGGAGGAGCAAAGGCCACGAGGCGATCTGACTCCCTAGTAAGGAAGTCGGACCAATTTCTACAAAGGCACCTCCTCCTAACGGAGGAGCAAAAGCCACGAGGTGATCCGACTCTCTGGTAAGGAAGTCGGACCCATTTCTACAGAGGCTTCCCCTCTTAACTAGGAGGATAAGGCCAATGGGTACCCTAACTCCCCAGTAGGGGAGTCGGCCCCACCTACACGGAATGCTTTACTCGGTTCGACTACATAATCAAGAAAGCGAGTACATCATGCATACTGAAGTGATCTAAAATTAAGTTCCATTATATATTCCAAATGTGATGGACAGGGTAAAAAAAAGAAAAAAAAGGGGGGAATACAAATAAATGAGCCGGAGTCTTCAAGAGGTCGGAGGAGCTTGGGAACCGGGGGCTTGATCAGGGGTTTAGTCCTGGTTGGTCGCCTCAGCAGCGGTATCTACAGGATCCTCGGGCAGGAGGGGATCAAGGTCAAGGTCCGAATATAATTTCTGAACCTCGATTAGACACTCGTCATAGCCGCGGTTATAAAATTTGGCGGCCTCGTCATCCCTCTCCTTCGAGGTCTTATACGCCTCTATCGCCTCGGCGACTGCCGCTGCCAAGGAAGCTTCAGCCTCGGCTTTTTGAGTCTCCAGAGCCGAAGCAATGACTCTGCTTTTCTCTTCTGCGGCCTCAGCTTTGGTCTTCGCCAGCTCCTCGCTTAGTCGGGTCGTCTCTCCAGCTAGGGTATTGGCGTGAGCTCTGGCACGATCCAGCTCGGTTACCGCTGCATCACGTCGCGCTTCGAGGTCCTTCGCAACCTCCTGAAGCTGGAGCAGTTCAGACTTGCTACCTTCAAGCTGATGGCAGAGATTGCTCCACTCCAACTGAAAGATCGAAGCCCTGTCCCGTAGTACCCCCGCCTCTGCCCTGAGTTTCTCCGTCTCCGATCGGAAAGTTCCCACCTCGCTCCTGAGGGTTTCGACTTCGGCGTCAATTTTTTGACGCTCTCGGACCCTCTCCCAGCATAGGACAATCCTCGGAACGGACTGATCCAAGGCAACAAAGTGAGATAATAATATGAAAATACCTACAATCTCTTCAAGGGAAAAGTCAGAAAGTACCTGGTAGAAGACTCCAACCAAGTCTTCCAGGAAGCAGTCGTCCGGCTTATCAAGGAGGCGCGAAATGGATTCCTCCGGAACATGTTTCGCCGCCCAGTCCGTCAAGCAAGACATGTGATATCCCGGTTCGAATCTTCCTCCGCTCGTGCCAACTTGAGCCGAGCCTCCTCGGCTCCTGTTCGACTACCAGCCGAGGGTTGAGCCTCACCCTCGGCATCACGTGTTGCCTCCCCCTCATTACCCGGATGGGTAATCATGGCATCAGCCATCCGAACGGCTTCCTCTCTCTCTCTCAGAAGATGACATAACAACTATTAATGGAGGATTGGGCCGAGTCTCCTCGGTGAGGGGGGGAACGGTGGACGGAGGGGGAGTTACCCCGGCTGCTGGGGCAGCGGTAAGATTACGGTCGCCCAGAGGCGCGACCATGTCAACACCCACCAGGGGCACCAAGGCTGCACCAGGTAGTATTGGAATTGGGGATACAATTGCAGATGAAAATGGTCCCCTAACCGAAGGCGCAGCGGCAGGTGCGGCGGCAGGAAATGGAGCTGTATCCCGAACTGAGATGTCCGGGATAGCAGGGGGAAGTGTCGTCCCCCGAGGCGCGACTTCTGAGGCAGAAGGATGAACTCCTTGAACAATCTTCTTCCTCCGAACTATCTTAGCCGGAGGCTCAGCTCTCAGCATCTCCTCCGCGGTCAGCGCAGCTTTCCTCCTCCGAGAACCAGATGCCTCGGCCATACCTGCGCAAGAGAATAATTAAGTATTACCTCCGACTAATGAAGATACACTGGGTGAAAAGCAAGCGTACTCACTAAGTGAAGTGGGGAGTGGTCTCGTCTTACAGAGCCCTGACCGGTGCAGGTTGGCAGCCGTAACTAAGCCCGACCAGCAGCGACGCTCCTCCGAGTATGTCCTCGCCTTGGCTATCTGGTTCCTTTGATCTGAGGTAACGAAGGGTACGCCCCTCGCGAAAACTGCAAAACCAAAAGATTCTTTTCTAAGTATAGCTGAAGCGAAAAGCAATGGGTAAAAGAAATTTCGGTCTGACCTGGCGTTGTGAAGCGGGTGATAACCCGAGTCGACAGAGCCCCTATCTCCGCTGTCGGCGCCTCCCACTCGCCCGCGGCCTAAAACCACTTGTTCTTCCAATCCTTGTTCGAGGACGGAAGACCCAAGACGAGCCCTGACCCTTTGCTACCTCTGGTCGCGAAGTAATACCATGACTCCCTGCCTTCGTGCTTGACCATGTACAGGTTCATCAGCTCGGCGGGTGTCAACTCTGAGTTCCCGACTTGGTGCCAGATAATGTAGGCAGAAACCAACACCCTCCAAGCATTAGGCGTGAGTTGCCCAGGCGCGAGCCCTAGGTAGGTGGTCAGGGCTCGGATGAAGGGGTGCATCGGGAGGCGGAGTCCACATTGTAGTCCGCATAAAAAAATGGTTATCTCCCCGACCGCGGGAGTGCCAGCGGCATCAGTAGGCTCGGGGGCCCTGATCCGAACGGAGAGTGGTATATCAAACTCCGTGCGGATCCATTCCATCTGAAACTCCGTTATTACGGAGCCCCCTGGAACCAACTCCAAAGCCCGCCCACCAGGGGGCATCTCTGGGACATCGGTGATCGCTGCTCTAGGAGCCCGTGTTGCCTCTTTTTTGCTGGCCTTCTTACTGGCCTGTCGAGTTCGAGCTCCCGCCACTGTCTGCTTCTGAGGCCGAGGATACAAAGGTACGGCCTCGAAAGAACCCTCAGCGGTCTCCCCTCCATTATTGGAGCTCCTCGATTTGGAGTCGTCGTTGTACCCCCTAACAGTCTCCATATTCGAAGACATCTCGAAATAATGGCGCTGAGAATCAAACTCACCCGATAACCACCGGAGATCGCTACAGTAAATGCAAAAACTGGGCCGGGGATCGTCTCTGCCGGAAATCGCTTTCACCGGAAATCGCCTTCTCCGATAAACAACTCGAGCGCAAATGACTGAATGAAGGTCATGGATGGTCTTTTATAGACGGTAGAGCTCCGGCATTTAATGGCCTGCAGTAATGGCTGCAGCGGAATTATTGAGCACCGACTCCGAGTCCGACGTGGCTTCATGTCATTGATCCAAGACCTGTCAAAAGCAACGCCATCCGCCTCGATTGTTGCATTGGGACGGTCGAAACGGCGCCTGGGCGCAGAAAAGCGTGCTCAACAAGACACGCCGAGTACACGTGGCGATCGTTCACAGGATAGTGACGATTCGAAATCCCAACCGTCGCTACGTGTCGCTCTCGGTTAGCCCACAGTCGCTAAATCCCGAGGACGTGATGTTTCACACGAGAACCATAAATGCGCTAGAGAGTCGAGGCGACTGATCTTCTCACTAATTACTCTCCGAGCTCATGACTGACCTCGGAGAGTGGAGGCTTCATGTTATTGGAAGATTCAAGCCGACTGCAATCGGAGGACTATGATCCGCTAGTCAGATCGGAGAGTCCGAGTCCCAGAATAATACGAGGGAGGCAAGTAAGATAGGTGAAGCTCCCATTCTCGACCGCTTTCTTTCCCGAGGCGGTCGCTGAAGAATAACTGGAGTTGTGTGATCAACTCCGAGCAGATATCCGTCATAAGGTCGAGAATAAATAACTGCGTCACTCGCGAACGATCAGTAGTTTGGGGCAATGTTGTTATTTCGGTTCGACCGAGCCGAGGCATCCCCGAGAGTAAAAGTTCCACGCTCTAAGTGGAAAAACTGCCGTATAGGGATATGTCCCCTTATCTCGCCCGCAGATACGTACGCCACAACACATGCTCTGCGGATTCTGGGCAATATCTTCATGATCCGCGGAATCCCACTGATCGTGCCGAGATTATCGAATGGGGATCGTGAGGTGAAAAGGTATAAATGTTACATCATCCTACGACTACAGGTACGCAACACGAGCATAGTCCCTTTTCTCTCCAACTTAGACCTGATTCCAATGCCCTGACTTAGGCATTGGAGGGTCCCCCGGCTTAGCCAGGGTCTCCATTGCTCACGGTTTTTGTGCAGGGAACTAGGTTCATTACCCGTCCGAGGTACGGGAAAGGGGGAAGAAGGCTGATCGAATTTTTGACCTCAACAACTACAATTAGATTGTATGGATAGTTGGGAGTTTTCCATACTTATACATGCTTGTAGAGCCTCCTTCGATGATAGTTGAACATAGAATTAGGCTTCTTCTTCTTCTTCTTTTTTCTATTCTTAAGAGAGATTCTCTCCCTTTTGGAAGAGTGAATCTCAATTCTTGGTTGTGATGCTGAAGCAAATTAGTGTGGTAAAAATTCACATCATGGTATGGATCTGGCATAAAAAAATAATAATAATAAAAATTATATGATCCAATGGTTTCATCCAAATGTGGAAGTTCATTTGCCTAATGAATGTGATCATTGCTCTGTTTTCAAAATGTTTGTAGATGCACAGCTAACAAATGGGTGGAGCTATCAAACCATGAAAATGCACATATGGGTGTGTAAAAAGATATTCAACATGCTTCAATACAAAGTTCATGCAGAAAGTCGAGTTTGTCTGACAGTGTCCCTGATTTTTGGCGGAGGATGTGCTCAATTTTTGGAGGCAAAGACTTCTCCACATCCTTGATAACTCTTCGAAGAATGTGAGGCCTCAATTCCTTGTGAAGATTAGCAAGCTAAAGAAAAACCCAGTAAAACTTCAACTACATATGGAAACAGAATATACCACATGGAACTGAGAGTGCAAGGTAAGTGATAAAACCTCAATGTCATTAAAGGAGCTTAGATTCTTGTATTTTTCAACAAAATCATCTTTATTCTTGAATTTCTCTGGATCAAGGAAATGTAATAGAGCCTTATTACATAGCAACAACAAAGAAGTTAGCTGACACATATTATTGAACACATTCAAGAAATCAAACAAGCACCAAGAAATGCACTAAACAGAAACATGACATAAAATCTCTCCTTAAATAGCACTGGGAAAGTACTGCTCCAAATATAAGCAAGAAATGTAGAAAACAAAATGACTTGCAATTTAAGCAATCACATGGGAATACAAAATATGGACAAGTCTGAAAAAAAATAAAAAATTCAACCGGATCCAATAGAAAACCGGAAAAAAAAAGGCCCCAATAATAACAGAGCTTGAATCAATGATTGAACATAGATCCAAATGAGCAATGAATTAATCATGCATGATAAATAGAAGTCGAGGAGTTTGCAATGGCTTCATACCATACAGATGGTTAGCTTCTAAGTTCTATAGTCATTATAAATTGAAAAAAAAAAAAAAAAAAGCACTAGAAAAACCCAAACAAAATAGTAGCTCATCATCTCCTTCACCTTGTCTGCAAAGGTATCAGCTGTGAGGGCTCTAATAATAAAAATACTGAAAAAGCCCTAAAAACAAGTCCCAAAACAGAAAAACCCTAATCGAAAGCCTGACCTAAATGCCGATCCATCAGAAAACTCAAAACAAAAATCCATAATCAAAACCCTAATAATAATAATAATAAAATCCCTACCAATCAAAACTGATGGTGGACGATTGCAGGTGGAGATGTGTTTGGTTATTGATGATGAGGGACGGGCGGCCTCTTATGATGGTAGCGGCTTTCGATGGAGGTTGGGCGGCTGTGCACTGACACATCCAAAACACCTCAAAGACCCTAAACCTGCCCCAATCAAGCCCTAAACCCCCAAAACCTAGCAAAATCAAGCAAAAAATCGATGAATCCACAGCCGAAATATAACAGAAGATGAGGAAATCCCGACCTCTGACCTCATTCTCGAGGCGGTTGAGCTCGACCCTGACAGGGTCGGAGCCATGGAGGAGGTTGATAAGATCATCAACGTGCACGTGCGATTGAGGAACCCTTCCTACGGCCCTTGAAGGAATCAGACGGCAGCAGAATCGACGGCTGGGATGTGTCACATGAGGAGGACGAGGTGAAGACGGGATGGCGAGGAGATGGAGTCGTGGCGTCTGCATTGCTGGTGCTTGAATCCACCATCAGAGATCCGATCTGGTTTCTGTACGTTCATGAAAGATCAAAACCCTAGAAATCGAGAGAGAGAGAGAGAGAGAGAGAGAGAGAGAGAGAGAGAGAGAGAGAGAGAGAGAGAGAGAGAGGAGAGAGGAGGAGAGACGAGAGAGGAGGAGAGTCGGGGGCTGGGAACGAAATGAGGGAGTAGGTTTTTTTTTTTTTTTTTTTTTATATGTATATACAGTGAAATGTGTGGAACCGTTTTATATAGCGCCGATGAAACAGGCACCCAGAGTGCCGCGTAAGCACGTTTTTGTTGTAGTGAATTTAAATTATTTCTTTTGAACTGGTTTTCAAGACTGAAATATTCATAAATATTCAAGCAGATGAAACGGTAATAATCACCGATTTCAAGGTATTTACCGTTTCTAGGTGAAACTATAAAAATCAAACATGCCTTCGGATTCAGTGGTGACCCCTCCAGTACCGAGTTCTCCGTATTCATCTGTGCTGTGGGCTCCACCATGATGCATGTGCTTTATCCCTACAGTCGATTTTCCAAAAATGAGGTGGATCTAAATCTCGGGTGGACCACACCACAGAAACCATGGTGATTAATGTCCACGATCTCAAACTATTTGAGGTCCAAAGGTAATGTTTATTTGTCATCCAACCGGTTGATTGGATCAACTACTACACATGTACGTCTATCAGCACTACACACATCAATCAACAATGTTTTCCGTGGTGTTGTCTACCTAATATTTGGATCTGTCTCATGCTAGGTTTATGCCTCATATTTTGGCCGGAAAAATGAAGGGAGGACACGGATAAAACACACGCTGTATTATAGTCGATACCTCAGCAGAGACAAGTACGCGTTACTCGATAATAAAAGCCATGCAAAAGGTGGGTCCACTATCATACTGGGGAAGTGGATTGGCTGGTGTACCACGGTACCCCACCGACCTAAATGGTGTGGGTACGTGTCGTTGGAAGAGAGTGCCGACGCTGGAAGCGGATTGGCTGGTGTAACTTACACCAACTATAGAGCCTGTGTATTGATGTCAGCAAGTTACCTGGGTCTTATTATGAGGTATGTGTTATATCCAAACTGTCCATCCATTTGACAAGCTTATCTTTAAGGCTTGAGATGAAAAATAAGACATATCTAGCTATCAAGTGAACCACACAGCAAAAGGTAGTGGGGACCGAACGTCTACCATTGAAACCCTTTTTGGGGTCATAGAAGTTTTGGATCAATATGAAATTTGTTTTTCCTCTCCATTCAGGTCCCTGTAACCTTATGAACAGATTAGATAGAAGATAAACGTGATGATGGGCCTTACGAATTGTTTAATGGTAAAAATAATCACCTCTGCTGCTATTTGATATGCCTCGTTTTCTGGATAATGCTCCAAAATTATCTCTAAAAATAGATAAACGGTATAAATATAATAAATACATTACCGGGGGCTATATAACTTTGATCTCAACCGTTCGTATAACTCGGAGCTCGAGAAGCGTCATACCTCATCCTCTCACGGTACCTACAGTAGCCATATGGTTCGTGTGTGGTACACCATTCAATCCGCCTCCGCCGACGCTCTCTCCCAGTTGAACGCACGGCCAGCTCATCTAGCTTCGTACGGACGAGGATTGCGTACTACCCCGCCCGTCCCTGGCTCCGAACGGGCAGTTCTGTGGGTGGGCCGATCATGATGTATCTGTGCATTTAAGCAGTCAATCTCTTTTCTTAGAATATTTCAAGGCATCGAAACAAAAATAGGTAAATCCAACGTTCAAGTGGACCGCACGAAATAATAAGTTTGGTTGCATTAAATGCACAAAACATTAAAAGTCATCTAGTGTGGTCCATTTAACCGTTGGATCTGTTTCATTTTTGTCTTGATGCCTTAAAATAATATGAGAAAAGGGATAAATGGCTTGACTGCGCAAATACATCTTGGTGGTGGGCCCGCCAACAAAACTGCCCGTTCGTAGCTAGGGACGGGCGGGGGAGACGCAGATTGCGTCCTACCCCCGCCCGGACGGTAATCCGTCAGGGCAGGGCTCTGTGGGCCCACCATGATGTAAGTGTTTTATCCACGCCCTGTTCAATACTTTTTTCAGATAATTTTAATATGTGAACCAAAAAATGAGACAGGTCCAAGGCTTAAGTAGACCACACCAAAGGAACCTACACGGATAATGACACCCACCGTTGAAACCTTTTTAAGGGCCAACGTGTTGTTTTTTTTACCATACAACCTATTCATAAGGTCATGTAGAGGTGGATGAAGTGAAAACACAAATATCAGCTTCATCTGAAACTTGTCCGGCTCCTAAGAAGCTTTTAATGGTAGAAGTTCAATCCCCACTTTGTGGTCCACTTAAACCTTGGACCCACCTCATTTTTTGGTTCACTTATTAAAATTATCTGAAAAAGGTTTTGAACAGCGTGGATAAAACACTTACATCATGGTGGGCCCCACAGAGCCCTGCCCGAACGGATTACCGTCCGGGCGGGGGTAGGACGCAATCCGCGTCCCGGATGGGGGTGGTACGCAATCCGCGTCCGCTTTGTACGGAGTCAGATTGGCTGGTGTACCAGCCTATATAGCTGATGTATTGACCTTAGAAAGCTCCGTGGGTCCAATTACTAAGTACGTGTTACATCTAAAAGAGAAAATTAGGACTGTGGACCCCACCTTTTAGCCGGCTGGTTTTATGAAAGAAGACAAACCTTCTTTTACAACTTAGACCTCCACGTGCGGGGAGTGAATTTGAGGACGAAAATACCCCTCGCTTTCGAAGACGAGCGCTGACGCTCCTCCAGCCAAGAGTTGTACGAACGGCTCAAAAGTTATCAAAGTTACATGGCCCCACAACTATGTATTTATTATATCCACAACGTTCATCCATATTTAGAGATCATTTCGGAGCATTATCCAAAAAAAAAAAAATCATATCCAGATCAAATGGACCACACTACAAAGAGCAGCGGGAAAACTGATTTTCACCGTTAAAAATTTTGTAGGGCCCACCACTTGATAGTTAGATCTGTCTTATTTTACGTCTCAAGCTTAATAGAGCTCGCCAAATCGATGGACGGTTTGGATATAACACAGACCTCATAATGGGACCCACAAAAGGCGGTGGGATTACAACAGCAAAAAAAAAAAAAAAAAAAAGAATCTATAGCTACGGATTACAACCGTAGCCATATCCGTAGCTTAGAAAATCGGCGAGGCAAACTAGAAAATAGCGGGGCAAACTAGAAAACGGCGGGGCAAAAACGGTGGGGCAAACTAGAAAATCGGCGGGGTAAACTAGAAAACGGCGGGGCAAACTAGAAAACGGCGGGGCAAACTAGAAAATCGGCCGGGCAAGCATGAAAAACGGCGGGGCAAGCATGAAAAACGACAGGGCAAACTAGAAAATTGGCGGGGCAAGCATGAAAAACGGCGGGCAAACTAGAAAATCGGCGGGGCAAGCATGAAAAACGGCGGGGCAAACTAGAAAATTGGCGGGGCAAACGTGAAAACGGTGGGGCAAACTAGAAAATCGACGGGGCAAGCATGAAAAACGGCGGGGTAAACTAGAAAACGGCGGCAAAAAAAATTCCATGTATCGTCGATATATTGACAATATGTCGATATATCGATATATCGGCGGGGCAAGCATGAAAATCAGCGGGGCAAAAAAAATTCCATGTATCATCGATATATCGATATATCAGCGGGGCAAAAAAAAAAAATCATGTATCGTCAATATATCGACAATATGTCGATATATCGATGCTTGATTTTGTCGATATATCGACACGTGATCGATAATATCGAATTAAGTCCTCATTTGTCCAGCGACTTAACCAAAAAATTCCATGTGACGTCGATATATCGACAATATGTCGATATATCGATGCTTTATTTTGTCGATATATCTACATATTGTCGATATATCGATGTAGTCTGTGTTGTTTTTTTTTTTTTTCTTTTTTTATATATGTTGCGTTACTTTTGTGGGTCCCATCATGATGTCTGTGTTATATCCAAACCGTCCATCTATTTGGCGAGCTCATATTAAGGCTTGAGACGAAAAATAAGATAGATCTAACTATCAAGTGGACCACACTGTAAAATACAGTGGGAAATTGAACGTCTACCATTGAAACCCTTTTAGGGGTTACAGAAGTTTTGGATCATTATGAAATTTGTTTTTCCTCTTCATCCAGGTCTTTGTGACCCTATGAATGAACTTAGACGGGAAGGATTTCTCACAAACATCACAGTGGGCCCCCCAAAAGTTTTTAATGGTTGATGCTCATTCAACACTGTTTCCTGTAATGTAGTACACTTGAGATTTGCATATACCTCATTTTTTGTCTCATACCATAAAATGATGTGGAAAAATATATGGACGGCATGGATGAAAAGCATACATCATGGTGGGGCTCACAGACCACCGAACATCCACCATTGCGTGGTGGCAGGGGAGTACCCAAACCGTTTCCGTGAAAGGAGGGGTATTTTTGTCCAGAAATTCTGTCACCGCACGTGGAGATCTAAGTTGCAAAAGAAGGTTTGTCTTCTTTCATAAAACCAGCTGGCTAAAAGGTGGGGTCCACAGTCCTAATTTTCTCTATCTAAAACGTTCATTCATTTGGCGAGCTGGTACAAAGGCTTGAGCCGAAAAATAAGATAGATATAAAGATCAATTGGACCACGCTACAAAAAGAAGTGAGAGATTGAACATCTACCATTGAAATTCGTTTGTGATTATAGAAGTTTTGAATCAATATAAAATTTGTTTTTCTTTTTCCTCCATGTATTTATGACCTTATTAATAGATTGGATGGAAAATAAATGTTATGGTGAGCCTACGAATTTTTGAACGGTAAAAATCATTATTCTCCCTGCTATTTTTAGTGTGGTCCATCGGAGCTTTTGGATATGATTTTTTATTTATTTATTTATTTATATTTTTTTTTTTTTATTTTTAATACAACGTATGGGAGGGCACCACAAAATGATCGGGCCTCTCCAAAATGAAAACTCATTCGGGCGGTCACCAACTACTAAGGATTCAAAACATGTCAACATGGATGGTTACTAAACTCGACTATCAAAGTGATGCAAATGAGATTAGAATCACCAGCCACATTGAGTCAAGAAAATGGCCCTTAATCTCGTCTCGCTATCTTCACTCTGCTCCCTCCCACATTTGCCACTTAGAAGTGGGCCACCGAGAGCCCTTACCAATTCGCAAACCGTCAGCCACATCAGATGTGCTATGGCTAATGAACCATCGGAACCGACCATCATCCACCAGAACGCAGATTACCAGCCACCCGTTATCGATTACGATTTTGTGCAATCACTGAAGAGCGCTTACAAGGTGATGCAACAATACATAGTGTTTGTATCAGGCAGTTGGCCATGATATGTGCTTAATTATCATTAGCCATGTGTCCATAGCTGGCAGATGGAGCATATATAGCCTAAAATTTGAAGTGATCAAATGGTGCTAACCATCCAGTTATTGGTTATTGAGTGGGAGGTATAAAGAGAATTTCCCAAAATCCAAACCCAACTGGTAAAATCAGATGATAAAGCCAGTTGGTCAGTGTAATTTTCAGTGTTCACCCCATCCACCGTATGGTCGATAATTCAGACCACATCATCATCTGTGTTATTGTTCTATATATGTGCAACGGATTTGTCACGGGTTGATGCATTATGCCAATTGCACAACATAATGTCTTGTTTGTATCATTGCCTGCATTATTCTTACTTTCTTACTTGTACATCTATTGCACGGAATGACACATGCATCAGGTGCATTGAACAGCCGGCAGAAGAAGCAAGGTGTTTACTCGGAGAAGTAATTGAGCCCTTTTCTCAACTTGAGTTGATCGGTGTCCTCCAACATCTAGGGTTGGCTCATCTTTTGGAGTCAGAGATCGGAAAAGTCCTAGATGTCATATCCAATTGCAAATATGACATCGAGATAGAGAAAGATCTAACTGCTACCGCCCTTCGGTTTAGGCTGCTTAGACAATATGGGTACGAAGTTTTACAAGGTATATTTATGGTTTCTTGGTTTGATTTCTTCTGTTTTTATTTTTAGATTCACTATGAAATATTGTAAAATTTAGATGCAATCTAAAAAAATTACATTGTTTGGATGGCACAATGCCATTGACTTAAAACAGCATTTAACAACTCGAAGCATTATTTATCAGTTCCCATTCCAATTGAAAACTTGATTTGCAATTTAAAATGAGGGAGAGAATCTCATGTACGTGATTGACTAGGTAAGATCCTCAAATGAAAGTTACTCTTTCCCAGTGTAGGCAACCGTATGTAGGTTCCATACAATGAATTGAACATGGCACTGGCACAAATACTAATTTAAGGAGCAGGGAATCAAACAAGGCCTAACTAATTATAAATGGCTTAATAGCTACCTCAGTGCAAACCAACCATTTTTTTGGCCATTGATAGATTCTTTCGGATTGTCCAATCTAAGTGATTGTTGTGATGGACACGCAATCAAAGGTGGAGAATACATGATCAACAGTCTATCATTTATGTTCATACCATTTCTAGAATTAATATGAGCCACCATAATAACCATTGATAGGATGTCTAGAATCATTGATAAAAGTGACTCTAAAGAGTTTTTGTCAATTAATTAAAGGTAGGAATTACAAGTTAGATGGTCTATGATTATATAGAGAGAGAGAGAGGAATGCTCACCTGCACGACACCTTCTCACGTGAGCATCCTGCGTACCTTTGCACACGTGTCATGGGCATAAAATATGAACAATCCATTTGATGCAGGACCCCTTGAAACCTCACAAGCCCCAACTTTCTACCTGATACAAAACTCTGGTGGGCCATGGCAAAAGGAAATAATTCCCTCCCTTGATTTGTATTTCTCTATGCTATGGCCCACTAGAATTTTGGATTAGGTTGAAAATTGGGCTAAAGACTTTCAAGGGGTGCCGCATCATGTGGACCATTTAGATTTTGTGCCCATGACACATGTGCAAAGGTGTGCACAGGTGGTCATGTAAGAACGTGCACATGTGAGCATTCCTCTCTCTCTCTCTCTCTCTCTCTCTCTCTCTATATATATATATATATATATATATATATATATATATATATATATATATATATATATATATATATATATATATGGAATGCTCACATGTTAGATATGTACACACACATATAGAGTTATGCTCACCTGCGCACCTTTGCACACGTGTCATGGCGTCTAATCCGAACGGTCCATGTGACACGGAATCCCATGAAGTGTCTAGGGAAAAATTTTCACCCTGATCTAAACTTCTGGTGGGTCATAGCCAAGATAAATGCAAATCAAGGGAGGAAACTGTTTTTATTTTTCATGGCGCACCAAAGTTTTGGATCAAAGTAAAAATTGGGCTTGGGGGTTTCATGAGGTGCTTCTTAATGTGGACCATTCAGATTTTGGACTTACTTCACATATGATGAGTTCTCAAAAAAGTTCGCACGAGTTCCTTGCGAACTGGTGCATAGCTGAGCATATATATATATATATATATATATATATATATATATATATATATATATATATATATATATATATATATAATATATATATATATAACAACTCGGCATGAAAATAACTTTAAATTGGATTTAAACACAAGTATCTTATTTTCCAAAAGTATAATTCAAGTAAGATTAGCAGTGGCAAGAACCAAACAAGAG
Source organism: Magnolia officinalis (assembly GCA_021015155.1). Taxonomy (NCBI): domain Eukaryota; kingdom Viridiplantae; phylum Streptophyta; class Magnoliopsida; order Magnoliales; family Magnoliaceae; genus Magnolia; species Magnolia officinalis. Next base: position 5,266,926 of record JAJHSJ010000002.1, read on the forward strand.
TACAAATAGATTTTAAGCAAAACAAGTTTAGAGTTAGGATCATATAATGAACAAGAAATTTTAGCACTCATTATTTACAACAAAATGAAGAAACAACATATGATCCATTTGAATATATATAGTAGCCGAACCAACCAGAAAAGTCAAGAATCACTGTATCATGAACAATTATCAAGAGTTACTGTAACAACTACATTGTAGCTGACAAAAATGACTGTAGTAGCAATTATTGAGAATTACTGTAGCTGATAAAAAAATACCGTAGTAATCACTGTAGCAGTGAAGAAGACAAGCCATCCACTTTAGCGGAGAAAATGATAAATCCAGTGCAACATTCTAAAGTCTTCTGAATTTAAAGAGAAATGAAGTCCGCGGACTCCAAAGCTCGAAGAATCCGCTACGTCACCTCTATAAAAGGACAAACCACAATTTCAACGGGCTTTTCTCTTTCCCTTATTCTCTCTTATGTGAATATCATCTTCCCATGAGAGAGAGAGAGAGAGCTCCCTCTTTTGTCTCCTAACCTTCCCATTTCCAATCCACTCTAGTCCCTTTCCAGTCCACTTTCCACCCTTTTAACCTCTTAACCTTCAATCCTTTCCTCCTACTTTCACACTCCATACACACTTGAGAGAGGAGGGAGCTCCACCCATAGCATTCTTTTCTTTAAGCCCTTAGCCCATACATCCATTTTCTAACCGCCAAAGCCAAAGCCAAAACCACCAATATAATCCAAGCCAAAATCACCCAAACCAAAGTCACCCATCCAAAACAACCAACCAAAACGAACTCATCTAAAATCATCTATCCAAAACCACCACCGATTCAAAATCATCAACCAAAACCACTCATCCGAAACGACCATCCAAACTGAAACCACCTAAACCATCAAAGGCATTCATCCAAACCATCCAACCTAGTCAACCTAGCATATTCAACCCCATCTAGCTAATCGAAGTTATTCATTTAAGCCCTGGATCACATTTAAGCCGGTCCAACCCGCTCATTTTAACATATGGTACCGAAAACCAGTGTGCAGGGCCCCATGGTCCAGTTATCCATATCATTAGTCAATTCATCCCCACAGTGGACAGACCATGAGCCGAAGTTTTCATCTAGCTAGGGGACAAATTTTGACCTTTCCAACCGTCCTTCAAATGGATGGCCTAGAAAGGAAATACACCAAGAGTCCGTATTGGATCCAAGGGCTGCATGGATGCGCTTTGCCACCATATGTTAAAATGATAGAGATACACCTGTAGCATACCTGGGTCTCACATATATATGTCAATCCAGACTGTCTATATAGTGGATGATTCGATTCTATAGACGCATCATATTCTGAAAATCACATGGACCCATAAATCTTTGGCCATCAAATGAACTGTTACAGTTTGACCAGCTAGTATTTAAGGCCATCCAATCAGTCCAATTGCAGTTTTAGAACACGAAAACTCAAGTCGAGTGGACAACTACTCCAGCTAAGCCAAAATTCGAAAATCCGATTGGTTTAACAATCCTATCCTCTAACTCATGGATGCTTGTCTGCTCAAATATGGCCGTTGGATATTTTTCATTTTAATCGCTCATAGTTATATAATCAAATAAGTTTTATTTATCTCAGGCATTTTAACTTTCACCCATTGGCCTCTTCAATTTGAATTGCTCATACACCAGGTGCATGTAAATATCTGAGTGCCATGTTTACCATCCAACACACTCTGACAGAATATCATAGTTCTCATCCTGTTCTTAAATTTAGAAGGTCGACATAATGTTACGAAATCTGGATATAGAAAAGCAAGGAATGGAAAAATGCTCTTGTTTTTTGAACATAACTTACTGGCTTATAAATAGCCTTACAAAGATAAATCAAAACAGACAAAACAACCCACGTCTAACAATCCTATAAACGTGGTCAACTGCTAAAATAGCTCAACTGCTAAAGAATAGTTCAACACAAAGAACGTCCCTTATCAATAGGGAATACAAAACAATAACAACTTAAACTAAACACTTTAACATCCTCCCTTAAACTGAAAGCTTCAGCTATCAGTTTACTTCAGGATCCAAACAAACACCCAACAAATCACGCATCTTCAGGAAGGCATCAAGCTTCAAAGGTTTAGTCATTATATCAGCAACTTGCTCCTGGGTAGGACAATGAACCATCTCTACAATTCCATCTTTTGTGAGCTCACGAAGGAAATGAAAGCGAACATCAATGTGTTTGCACCGACCATGCATCACTAGATTCTTAGAGAGCTTGATTGCTGAACTGTTATCACAATAGACTGTTGTCGAATCATGCTGAACATGCTTGAGACCTTCCAAAATCCTTCTTAACCAGATTGCTTGACAGGCACATGAAGTTGCAGTAATAAACTCAGCCTCGGTAGTGGACAAGGAGACTACAGGTTGTTTCTTTGAGGACCAAGACATTGCTGCTGAGCTCAACATAAACACATAACCTGATGTGCTTTTCCTGTCATCTAAATCCCCAGCATAATCACTATCTGTGTAGGCAATTAGTTCCTCACTTCCTCCCTTCTTGTAAAACATGCCAAAATCAATGGTACCTTTCAAGTACCTTCGTATCCTCTTTGCTGCTTGCAAATGAAGTTCAGTAGGACAGTCCATATATAAATCTGCTTATAAGACTCACCACAAACATAACATCTGGACGAGTGGCAGTCAAATACATAAGGCTCCCCACAATCTGCTTATAGAAAGTACTGTCAATCCTCACTCCATCTCCAGTTTTTGTAAGCTTACTTCCAGGAACCATTGGGTTGTGAACTGGATTGCACTTGTCCATGTTGAACCTTTCCAACACCTCCTGTGTGTATTTCCTCTGACTAATAAAAATGCCATCTGATCTTTGTATCACCTCAATGCCAAGAAAGTATCTCATTTTGCCAAGATCAGTCATATCAAACTCAAGCATCATGGATTTCTTAAACTCAGCAAACATAATTTCATCATTTCCAGTAAATATAAGATCATCCACATAGAGACATATAATCAAAATCGTACCTGCTTTTCCAGTCTTGATGAACAGAGTATGTTCATAATGGCATTTCTCAAATCCTTCCTTTACAAAATAGGACTCTATACGACTATACCAAGCTCTTGGAGCTTGTTTAAGTCCATATAAAGCCTTTTTCAGTCTGTACACCTTCTGCTCATTGCCCTTCTGTTCATAGCTAGGAGGTTGTTCGACAAAAACTTCTTCACTTAGTTCACCATGTAAAAAAGCTGACTTTACATCTAACTGGTAGATTGTCCACTCCTTTAGAGCTGCAAGAGAAATCACCACTCGAATTGTATCTAACCGAGCTACAGGTGCAAAAACCTCAGTATAATCCACCCCATGTTCTTGAGTATAACCCTTTGCTACCAACCGGGCCTTGTACTTATCAACTTCTCCATTTTCATTGAGCTTTGTCTTGTAAACACATTTTACCCCAACCTTCTTTGCTTCAGCAGGTAAATCTGTCAACTCCCATGTATCATTCCTCTCTATGGCTATTATCTCTGCATCCATTGCTTTCCTCCATTTCATACTTTTCACAGCATCGCCAAATGAGACTGGATCACCACCTGCAAACAGAGCTTGGTATGCAGTGTCTTCTTCCTCAGATAGATCTTCTCCACTTTCGTAATCTCTCATCCAAGCTGGTGGCCTTCTGATTCTTCCTTCATTAGGATTTGGTGGATTTTCTTCATTTAACTCATCTAAATCATTTCCTTATATTGTATTGTCATGGTGATCAGCTTCGATGAACCCTCCGTTTCTGCTATCATCAGCTCCGATGTTCTCTCTGTTCCGCTATCGGCATCGACTGAAACTACTTCTTTGTCACTTTCTCCCCAGTCTAGATCAGCTATAATGGCTTCGTCATGACTTATGTTCCAATCCCAGCTATTGTCTTCTTCAAATTTCACATCTCTGCTGACTATTATCTTCTGAGAAACTGGATCATACAATCTATATGCCTTTGACTCCTCACTAATGTTGAGGGTCAAATATTGCATATTAGACCCCAATTATTACCGGATTTATGAACATGCCACCGTTTAAAAGCCTAATTTAATCGTGTTTGTGATGCAAGGTACATTTGCAAGTGTGGACTACAAAAAGGTGCTAAAAGTGTGTATTTGATGCTCTAAAATCACCACAGCAAGAGACGGACTCCAGAGGACCGATATTGAAGAATTTACATGCCAAGGATCCGAGAAAATCAAGCCGTTCACATTAAAGAGGCCTGAAATTGGTGCAAAATGCAAGATCACATGGTTCCCGCCATCCGATTGACTCAAAACTTCATACATGTGATGGGGGCCGTAAATTAACCGTACATATTAAATTTCAATCATTGAAGATCTCGGGAAGTGGTCCAACGGACAAATCAGCCCACAAACCGTTGATTCTGAGCCCACCTACAATCTGGATATGCTTCAAATTTGGTCTCATCCGGTTTTATGAGGTGAGAAAATAGATGGTCGGATTAGATTTTCCATAACTATCAAGGTGGACCCAACATGAGTTGAGTGTGCATAGTGCACAAGTGCACTAGCTGTGTACGGCAACGAAGAGCCAGTCAAACCCAGCTTTGACCGACTCTTCTTCACAGAAACAGAAAAATTCGTTTCTTTCAACAGCGTCCGCACTAACCGAAATGGGTTTTGATAGTGGACCCCACCCATCATCCAAACGGATGATCTGGACCGTCCATATGCTCCATAGGGATGGGAAGATCCTATCCATGGTGGCATTTTGGCCCCATGCATATGAAAACACGTGGATCATCGAAAAATGCTGGATGGATGGTGAATTGATTTTATACAGTGAACCGCACAAAAACTCCATGAAAACTACTCCTTCCTGACTGAAATTGCGCCAGGAATCCAATGAACGGGTCGGATTTCTACAAATGTATCACTGTGGGGACCACCGAACACGTCAGTGCCCGACCTTCAAAATCCAAAACGGCAACTTCCGTTTTGCGTTGCCTGCGAACGGACGGCTGGGCCGTTTTGCGGACGCTAGTGCTCCCCACCCATCACCCATACTGCTCATCCAATCCGTCCACCGTGTAGAGGGGTTCGAAAGCTTCAAAACCATGCTGATACTTTACACCCATGCATGCACACGTGTGCGGTACAGAGGCCACAAACGGACTGCCCTGCAATGTTCAAAACTGATCATTTTGTGATTTCTTCTCTGGACCGCGTCAATGGACATTCAAAACCACCTATTCTTGACTGAAATTTTCGTTATGAATGCAATCAATGGATGGGGTGGATTTCCCAGAAAACACTTCTATGGGGCCCACCGATCACGACAGCGAAAGGGTGCGAAAAGTTTCGTACATATTAGGAAATCCAGTTTTCTAGGCGATTGTGGGCCACCATCTTTGATCATATGGTAGATCTGAACCTTTCATCATGTAGAGGACCCAAGAAAATCCTAAGGGACGGTGTTGTTTTGGAATTTGAGTGAGGAAAGTGTCGTGTTTCGAGGCCCCGAACTTGGCTGCGAAAAGACTTTCGTTGCGCGTGCTACAGCTTTCCAAATCCGATTTTCTCCACTCCAGCAGCTATAAAAAGGGTTTTGGACATGGGGAGCAAGTGGATCGAAGGCCTTGGACGAAGAATCTCACGTGAGAGAGAGAAAGACAGGGAGAGAAGAAAGAGTTTTGTTGTTTTTTTCTTTGGTTATGCTTTTCTTCTCAAATTTCTGATGAGATCTAGCCCATCCATGTGTGGCTAAACCTCTTAGGTAGGGCTAAGAGGTGAAGCTTGTGGCGTGATGGAACCGATTCTATGGCATTGATTTATGGTTATGAACTGATGTTTGGTTCTAGTTTGATTAATTGAAATATTCATAGTTTTTAATGATTTGTTGTGACTTAAATTACAATAGATCTACGATGACTTTGAGTATTTCCTTCTTCCTCATATTTTGATTGTGAAATCAGGAAACCCTGTTGTTCACCATTGCCCCTTGGACATGGTTGGATGATAGAATTCTTCCTAACATTCACACATCTTCTGATTGGTTATGGATTGGTTTAAGTTCTGTTGATTACCTTGTCTCATGGGCATGGATTTGTGATGGAATCATATCTAATTCTTTTACCTTTCATTTATTTTGAAAACTAGATCAAAAGGAAGTTCACATTGATTTTCAGGTTATATCTTCCAACTGGATGAAGATGGGACTCGAAGTCCAGTTGAGTTCATGAATCGACCATAGATCTCTCTGATCTCTACAAGTGGATCCTCTGAATCCCTAGTTTCCCTCTCTCTGAATTCTTTAAATTTAGATTAATATTTCACCATTATTCTTCAAATCACAATTGGTTTAGATTTCATCTTAGCCTAGTTCTAGATCTGGTTATTTTCAGATAACGTACAGGTTTCAATCCCTATGGATTCGACCTCGGTCTTACTGAGTTTATTACTACATCACAACCCTATACTTGGGGAGTGAACAACTATCTCCGAGTAGAACACATCTCACACTCTTGTCATCAAGCTTAGTCCTCTTACTATCAGGAATATGAACATGTGATATGCAGCCAAACACCCTGAAGTGATCAACTGATGGTTTAGATCCACTCCAAGCTTCTTCCGGAGTCATATCCTTTACTGCTAGAGTTGGACTTCTATTAAGAACATAGACAGTCCAATTGATTGCTTCAGGCCAGAAAGTTTTTGGCATTTTTCTTCCTGAAAGCATGCTTCGTACCATATTCATAATAGTCTGGTTCTTTCTCTCTGCAATACCATTCTGTTGTGGAGTATATGCAGATGTCAGTTGTCTACGTATGCCATTTTCCTTACAAAAATCTGTGAACTCATGTGATGTGAATTCTCCTCCACGACCAGTGCGAAGGCATCTTATACATGAACCAGTTTCTTTCTCAACACGACTCTTATAGTTCTTGAAAGTGATGAAAGCTTCTGACTTCTCTACCAAGAAATAAACCCAAGTCTTGCGGCTAAAATCATCGATGAAAGTAATCAGATACCGTTTCTTGCTATTTGAAGTGGGGTTGATCGGTCCACAGATGTCGGCATGCACCAGTTGGAGAATCTGAGAAGCCCTCCATGTGCTCTCCTTTGGAAATGAATCTCTGCGTTGTTTTCCTACCAAGCAGTCTTCACACACCTTTGAAGGGGCTTGAAATCGTGGCAGTCCATTCACCATTCTTTTCTGCTGAAGAGTGTTTAACCCATTGAAGCTTAAATGTCCATATCTAAAGTGCTAGAACCGAGTCTGATCCTCGGTAAGAGAAGAAAAACAGATTTCTTCCTTTAGCAGTTTTTGAGCAGGCAAGATAAACATTCTATTTGAGGACATTGCAGTCACCATGATTAGTCCGCTCTCTGGATGATAAATCTTACATTTCCCATGTTGTATGAGAATTGCAAGCCCTTTCTCTTGTAGCTGCCCCACACTTAGCAAATTATTCTTCAAACCAGGAACATAAAATACCTCAGTGATGACCTGCACAATTCCATTTACAAGCATTCGTATATTTCCTTTTCCTATCACAGCCATGCTTGAATTGTCTCCCAACTTTACAGAGATGCTGAAACTCTCATCGAGCCTAGAGAAAAGCTCCTTCTTTCCGCACATATGATTGCTGCAACCTGAGTCGAGAAACCATAACTCCTCTTTACTAGCTTCCTTGACATCCTCATATGCCATTAACAACATTTCTCCACTAGCTTCTGCATAATGTGCCTTTGCCTCTGTCTCCCTGTTTGGACATTCATATTGAAAATGTCCAAGCTTATGACAATTGTAGCACTCAATGGTAGACTTGTCAAAGCTTTGTCTACCTCTCCCTCTTCCTCGTCCTTTGAATCCACCACGACCTCGTCCTCTTCCTCTCCATTGATCTTCATATGTAACCTTCAATGCTTGTTCATCCGCAAGATGGCCATTCATGCGTTGTTCATGCACCAAAAGACTGCTTTGCAGCATATCAATTGATAAGGTGTCTAGATCATTGGACTCCTCAATAGAGCACACAACATAGTCAAATTTAGAAGTCATAGATCTCAGAATCTTCTCAATAACCACAACATCCTCCATTTTCTCACCATGAACCCTCATCTTGTTAGCTATAGTGAGGGTTCGAGCAAAGTACTCATTCATAGATTCCCCTACCTTCATGTGGAGCACCTCAAATTCTTTTCAAAGAGATTGTCGTTGTGCACGCTGCACCCATGCCGTTCCCTGGTACTTCTGCTTCAAAGAGTCCCAAATACTCTTTGCTGTATCCGTGTTCAGAATGGTCTGCAGAACTGTTCGATCAATGGCCTGAAAGAGATAATTCTTAGCCTTCAAGTCCTTCAGTTTGGCATCTTCAATCGCCTTCTTTTGTCCTTCCGTGAGTTCTGCCCCTGCTTCTGCTGTTGGTATCCCTTGTTCTATCAAGCTCCAATATTCCTTTGAACGCAAACAATTCTCCATGAGCATACACCAATGATCATAGTGTCCATCAAGCTTTGGAATTGCTGGTTGCACAAAATTACTTTCAGCTGCCATCCTTACTGCTATACGCTTAGAAGTCTGCTGCTTCTCAAGTTTTGGTTAGGCCAAGTAATATGGCTTTGATACCAAATGTTACGAAATCTGGATATAGAAAAGCAAGGAATGGAAAAATGCTCTTGTTTTTTGAACATAACTTACTGGCTTATAAATAGCCTTACAAAGATAAATCAAAATAGACAAAACAACCCACGTCTAACAATCATATAAACGTGGTCAACTGCTAAAATAGCTCAACTGCTAAAGAATAGTTCAACACAAAGAACGTCCCTTATCAATAGGGAATACAAAACAATAACAACTTAAACTAAATACTTTAACAATGCACACCACCGTGACACATGACTAAGATCGCAACAATAGAATGAATCTGAGCATTTGTTTACAACTACCAATCGGCCACGGGAATTTAATCCCCACAAGTAGCGTGAGGTGGCCTCATTCATGGTTTGGCCAACCATGTGTACAGTTAGATCATCATCACCGTACATGTGTGTGGGGGAGATGAGTACTGGAGCAAAACAAGGCTGGTAATGGGCCTGCTTTGCTGACAGCAAAATCAAAATTTTGAATAGGCTCAGATCGAATCCGACTTGTTCAAAATTCAGTCCCCAGCTCGAATACATCATTACTATAATGTATGTAATGATGTTTATGTAAGCCACTGCTTGGGAGCAATGTTGGTTAAATGTCCACATTGATGGGCAATGATGGTTAAATGTCCACATTGTGACCTTCCCTTAGGCCAATTCCGGTTGTCGAGGCCGATTTCAATTGTTGAGGCCGATTACCGATTCTGATTATTGAGGTTGATTCCGATTGTCGATACCGATTCCGATTATTGAGGCCAATTACGATTGTCGAGGCCAATTACCGATTCTGATTATCGATGCCGATTCCGATTGTCAATACCAATTCCGATTATCGAGGCCGATTCCGATTGTCGAGGCCGATTGTTGAGTCTGATTCCGATTCCGATTATCGAGGCCGATTTCGATTGTCGATACTGATTCCGATTGTCGAGGCCGATCATCAAGGTCGATTCCGATTGTCGAGGTCGATTCCAATTGTCGAGGCCAATTATCGATGACGATTCCGATTGTCGAGGATGATTGTTGAAGCCAATTTCGATTCCAATTGTTGAGGGTGACCGTATAGGCTAATTGTTGAGGCCGATTCCGATTCTGCTTATCGAGGCCGATTCCGATTGTCAATACTAATTCCGATTATCAAGGCCGATTCCGATTGTCGAGGCCGGATATCAAGGTCAATTGACGAGGCCCAATGTGATGTATATGCAACCCGTATTTGAGGCCCATTGTGATGTGCATTCGGCCTGAGTTTGAGACCCAATGTGATGTATATGCAGCCCATATTTGAGGCCCGTTACGATATGTATTTAGCCTGTGTTTAAGGCTCAATGTGATGTATATGAGGCCTATATGATGAGGCCCATTGTGATGCATTTGAGGGCCAGGCGATGGAGCCCATTGTGATGTATGTTAGTCTCATGAGAAAGGCTCATTGTGATGTGCATTAAGCTCTTGAGTGAGGCCCATGGTGTTTTATATTTGGTTCTTGTGTGAGGCCATAGGTCCACTATATGTTAGGCCCTATGTAGGCCATTCTTTGGGGGACAATGTTGGTTAAATGTCCACATTGTCGAGGTCGATTGTTGATGCTAGTTATTGATATCGATTATGAGTATGTGACTGCATAGTATCATGATACATGCCCATACGCATCATCTACATGTTTGTTATGAGATATGGTTGACCATTGCATATGTCATTGGGCAGGTTGTTATGAGATTCCCTGATCGGCGGAGGTTATCTCACATGAGCGCACGGTATGCGCAGGGATGATGTATGACTGGATTGTATGACTCATGCACCTTACATTGCGTGTTGTGATTACTGTACGCCTTAGCGACATCAGGGCCGTAGCCTCCACAGGCATATCGTGGATGGACAGATGGGACACCGAAAATTTGTTATTAGCATCGGGTTATCATAGATGGCTCTGGGTGAAAATTTCTAAACTCTCTTGGTACCAGAGGACGCCCCAACATCGAGACCGAATGGATGCATGAGCGCCCGAGTGCCGAATACCAGGAGACCACGTCTAGCTCCCACTATGTCATGGTCGGTTGGGAGGGGATGTGGCCTTACCTGCCCGAGAGTAGGGGGCATAGCTAGGCTGAGTTTGACCAGCTCGTGAATGGGTCCGCTATCGAAGTGTCGGGTAGATATTGGCTGACTACTGGCCAGACGGATAGTGAGGTCTCTTCCACTGGCATGGTCGCGTGTCAGTGGGTGGCGATTTGCATGTAGAGTGTACTAGACCCCGGTGATGATCCCAGAGATGTACAGTACTGATTTGTGGAGCATGAGTTGCATATTCATTCATTCACTATCCACTCAGGCTGGTGGTGCGCAACTATTTATTACGTGTACCTTCGCAATGGTGAGGATTTCAGTTGGGGCGCGCGACTAACCTAAGATCAGGAGTTTACCACATTGAGTCTGACTATCCAAATTTAGGTATGGGACTGGTTTGGATAAAAGTCCCTTGTGATGGACCCCATAGCCTGCGATATTACATACTATCATCCCGACTCCACACTCCAGTATGGTCATTCCATTCGCACCACATATTGCATTACATCCGTGGCATGTGATATTTTGGGTTACTGTGTTTCTGCATTTATATCGTCTAGATACGGCTGACAGTATTCGTGAAATCATCAGGAATTGTATATTGCATTGTATCCTCAGCATCTGCTATTTGACTCTTTATGACTCCTCATTTGCATAGCTGATCTGTATTGCGTACTCCGATATTGTTTGACCCATGAACTTGTCAGTATTTCTGCTTACTCAGATTACTCTGATATTTTTTACTTGGCACTTACCTTGTGCACACACTTTCACAACCCACTAAGTTTTCTATAAGCTTATGCACGATAGATGCGTGCAAGTGTCGTTAGGTTGCAGCAGCATTGATCTTGGAGCATGTAGCGGACCTCTGGAGTTTTGATTTTTGATATATGTATTTTCCTTTCAACATTGTATTTAAAATGATTATATAAGTGGATATATGATGATGATGTTGCCTTTGTGATTTTGGTAAACTTGTAGTTATGCTTCTTAGGAAATAAACGTACGTTAGAAAATCCTCCTTGTAGGATCCCAGTATCAGAATTTGGCGTTTGGGTGCTGGAAGTCAAGAATGGGGTACTACAGAAGCTATCGACACCGAATTCGGCGATCGGGATTCCTGTGAATCCGATCTCCAGGTTTGGGGCGTGACACCCAGTGTCGACTAGGATGTGGTAAACCTTGTGGTTGACTATAGTCATCGACACTACTAGGGCATCATTGTGCGGATGTTGGATTCCGCATGCATTGTTTTTCGTGAAGGTCAGGCTGTAGGAATTTACTCGGAGCTCTTTCCTCGACCTCTCGGTTATGTGGACGTAGTGCTACGGATCAGACTTCCGAGAGTGGGCTTTACGAGCCCTGTTTGAGTCCCCTCCACCGGACGAATCGCCAAAGATGGTATGGATTCCGACTGGTTCTTCTGCTATTTTGCTCGACTGCTCTTCTCTCTGACCTGATTTCTCCTCCTTGGTGTATTGGCGTAGACGACCCTTACAGATGAGGGTCTCGATCTCATCCTTGAGATCCACACAGTCACTCGTGTTGTGACCGTGGTCACGATGGAACCTGCAGTATTTGCGCTTGTCTCGGCGCTCCACGTCGGCCTTCATGCAAATGGGCCAATTCAGGAGCTTCTGACTCCTGATGTCCAACAATATCTGTTCTGTAGACGTGTTGAGAGGAGTGTAGGAATGGAACTTGCCCTCAGGCTTTCTGCTCGGCCGGCGATCATGAGGAACATGATCGTCCGATTTCTTGCAGGATAATTGGGGCTCTTCGTTCCTCAGCCTCTTCCCTTTAATTGATGGCTTTGCTACTTGGATATTTTTGCGGGAGTTGGAGAACTTCTCAGCATTAGTGTATTTCTGAGCTCTGCTAACGAGCTCGGCCAACGACTTCGGCGGGTTCTTCCGAATGGAGAAGGTAAACTTCCCCTCTTTCAGTCTGGTGAATATGGCAGAGTGCGCCATTTTGTCGTCATAGTCCTCCACCTGTAATGCCTCCTCATTGAAGTAGGCAATGAAGTCTTTTAATGACTCTTTATGCCCCTGCTTGATGGTGAACAAATGAGTAGTCAGCTTTCGAATCTTCTTATCAGTTATGAATTTGGTAAGGAACAATCTGTTGAGTTCTGCGAAGGAGCCAACCGAATTGGGCTTGAGTTGCTTGTACAATTTCGAGCAGATCCAGTGAGGGTGATCGAGAAACCCTATACATCATGGCGTCCGTGGTGTCTGGATCTGCATCCACAAGCGATAGGCCTCTACGTGCTTGGACGGGTTTCCAGACTCAGAGTACTGGATGACGGGAGGTATCCGGAACCTCTGTTGCATCATGTCGCTCATGATTGCGGGGGTGAAGGGAGGTTCGGTCTCTTCCATCATCGCGTAAACAGTAGCAGTGACGGACGAAGGCTGTTAATTCTGATGTAACGTTTGAATATGATTGTCGAGTTCTGCGAACTGCATCTCCCACGGATCTCTGTTTTCGGCTACCGCATCCCGCGGAGCCTCTATCTCAGGGTTCCTCCCCCCTCCTCCTCTCTAGCTCGTGACGGAGGTCCGTCGATGCTAGGACCGAGGTGACCGAGGCATTCGTCAGTGCCCAAGTCATTGCATTCGTCGGGGCCCAAGTAGTTGGGTTATAAGCCGGAACTGGGTTTTGGATCGGAACAGGATTCTAGACTGAAGCTGGAACTCGGGTGGATGGATGTTGTAACTCCTCAGGCCTCACACTCCGCGGTGCAGAATCGACTTCCACCACTAGTCCGACTGCTTCCCGAACGGGGTGCACCTGCTGCTCCTGTCGTTGCTTCATCCGATCGATTTCGTTGCATAAGACTTGGATCTCATTTTGCATGACTCGATACTTGCTCCCCCTGTTACGAGAGCACTGGAACGGTCCCGGAGCCGACTCGACGTGAAGTAAAGAGGAAGGCCGAGTCTGATCATTCGGCTCCGGTTCCACAGCTACAGACTTCTTCTTTCTCCTTGCCATTGCACTAGAAAATAGGAAATTGACTTTTCGTATTAATTTCTCACAGACAGCGCCAAAGATGTTGCGGTCAAAATCTAGACCACCCTTCGCTCGGTGTTCCGAATCGTTGCTGAACCTTGGTCCTGCACAAAAGTGGTGAGCAAAGGATACCCTGGCTTAAACAGGGGACCCTCCGATGCCTAAGTCAGGTTAAAGGAATCTGGGTCTAAGTCAAGATTTAGAAAGGGTGTGAGATCTTGCGTACCTGTTTCCTCCTCGAAGGATGTTATTTATACCCTCTCGCTTAGGATGGGTGTGTCCATGTAAATAGGCGCGTCTTGGGCCATTCGCCACATCTCGCAGGTAGTTCGGCCAGCCAGTCGCTCAGTGGTCGTGCGGACGTGGGCGGTTGAGTAACTGTCGCTAAATGTGCGGTAGTGGGACACCTCATGGTCCCCCTCATTAGTAGACTTCGAGCCGACCGCCTTGGCCTCGAATCACTCCCAATTCCGAGCCAACCACCTCGACCTCGGATCACTCTAAGCTCCGAGTTAGCCGTCCAGGCCTCGGGCCTCGGAACGGAGGTATAACGAATGACGAGTTGAAAGGCTGACCCGAGCCACTTCTTATTACTCTGAACTTAATCTTCCACCTCAAGTCGGTTGTGAATAGCCTCGGACCTTGGTTCATGCCTAAAATTTGGTTCATGCCTAAAATTTGGCTAGAAAACGAGTGGATGACATAGATTAAAAAAACGAGGGGTCTCTAATTTTCCGGTGACATGCCTCCTTTTAGGTTCATGCCTAAAATTTGGCTAGAAAACGAGTGGATGATATAGATTAAAAAAAAAAAAAAACACACGTCATATCACAGTGGATATCCCAGCATCGACTTAGTACCGAGTACTCGGTACCGAAGGGGTCACTACCGAATCTGAGTCCATAAAAGCCATGCAAAAGGCGAGTCCCATTATCGATACCGGGGAACCGGATTGACTGGTGCACACACACCACCAACCTGACTGGTGTGGGTACGTGTCATGGGAAGACGGGTGCCTACGCTCATCGAGCTCCGAGTTATACGAACCGTTCAAAGGAGATCAAAGTTACATAGGCACACAATGATGTATTTATTATATCCACACCATTTATCCATTTGGTGAAATCATTTTAGATCATGAACACAAAAATCAGTCATATTCAAATATCAAGTGGACCACACCACAAATAGCAGTGGGACAATGATTCTAACAGTTAAAACATCCGTAGGCCTACCATAATGTTTATTTTCCATCCAATATGTTCATGATATCACACAGACCTGGATGAAGAGGAAAAACAAATATCATAAGCTCGCCAAATGGACAGACGTTTTGGATACAAGGCATACCTCATGATGGGACCCACATAACTTGGTGACGTCAACACACCAGCCAACTTGGTGGTGTGTGGTACACCAGCCAATCTACTTCCATACTGGGGTAGCAAGCATTGCACGTGAAGCTCACTACAGGCAAAACATTGTACACGACACAATGAACATTTCTCAAGTACGTCAATACTTGCTTGTCGAGTAGATGAACGGTCAGGATTCATACAGCATCGGATTCCTTTCACTTTAGCAATAGCTTTTGAAATTGGATCGTATAGCTCCAAAAGTAGTACATTCTGGCATAAGGATTCAAAAACATGTGTTTAACGTGGATGGTTAGTAAATTCGGCTATAAAAGTGGTGCAAATGAGGTTAGAATCATCAGCCACATTGAGTTAAGAAAATGGCCTTTAATCTCGTCTCCCTATCTTCACTCTGCTCCCTCCCACATTTGCCACTTAGAAGTGGGCCACCGAGAGCCCTTACCAATTCGCAAACCGTCAGCCACATCAGACACGCTATGGAAACTGAACCGTTGGAATCAATCATCATCCGCCGGAACGCAGATTACCAGCCACCCGTTCTCGATTACGATTTTGTGCAATCACTGGAGAGCGATTACATGGTGATGCAACAATCCATAGTGTTTGTATCAGGCAGTTGTCCATGATATGTGCTTTATTATCATTATCCATGTGTCTATAGCCCAAATAGCTAGCAGATGTAGCATATATAGCCTGAAATTTGAAGTGATCAAATGGTGCTAACCATCCAGTTATTGGTCATTGAGTGGGCCGTATAAAGAAAATTTTCCAAAATCCAAACCCAACTGGTAAAATCAGATGATAAAGCCAGTTGGTCAGTGTAATTTTCAGTGTTCACCCCATCCACCGTATGGCCGAAAATTTGGACCACATCATCATCTGTCTTACTGTTCTATATATGTGCAATGGATTTGTCACTGGTTGATGCCTTATGCCAAATGCACAATATAATGTCTTCTTTGTATTATTGGCTGCATTATTCTCACTTCTTACTTGTACATCTATTGCACAGAATGACACATGTGATCACTCCCCAAGTATAGGGTTGTGATGTAGTAATAACTCGGTAAGACCGAGGTCGAATCCACAGGGACTGAAACCTGTACGTAATCTGAAAGTAACTAGAACTAGAACTAGAATGAGATGAAATCTAAATTGAGTGTAATTTGAAGAATAATGGTGAAGTATTTAATCTAAAACTTCAGAAAATTAAGAGGAAAGGAAACTAGGGATTCAGAGGATCCACTTGTAGAGATCAGGGAGATCTTATGCATGTATCACAAATTGAATGAATTGATGTTGATATAGTTTTCAAGAGATGAGAGGTATATGAATTAGAATGGATTCCATCACCAAACCATGCCCAGGAGACAAAGCAAACAACAGAATTAAACTAATTACCAACCAGTCAACATGTTTATGAAGGTTAGGAAGGGTACCGTCATCCAACCATGCCCAGGAGATGATGGTAAACAACAGGGCTTCCTAACGTCATAAACATTAAAAGGAAAATGAAATACTCAAAGCCATTGCAAACCCATTGTAATTTCAGTCACAACAGACCATTAAAGACTAAAAATATTCCTTTAATAAAATAAATATCAACTTCAATTCATAATTAAAACTAAATTAAAAACATAAAATTAAATCTCCCATCCCACTACAAGCTTCACCCCTTAGCCCTAGCTTAGGGTTTAGCCTAGCATGGATAGAGTAAAATCCATGAATTTCATAAAAGAAAGTAAAAATTGAAATAAAAAAATTCTTAAACCCTTTTTTTTTTTTTCTGCCTGTGCTCCACAAAAACCCAGCCGCTGCCTCCCCTGATGATCTTCCAACCACTGAATCTTATAGACCACAGCCCCCGTGGAGAGTCCGTACAGCAGGCCTACGTAACCAGCAAGAACAGGGACTCCCCTGCGTAAATCTTTTTTCCGCAGTCAAGAAGATGAGCCGTAAATGGCCCACTTTCCTCACTTCCTTTCCAAATAGATAACGTCACTTGGGATATTTTTCGACGACCTACATAATGAACGGTTCAGATTGATCATCCGATCAAAGATGGTGGGCCACAACCGCCCGAAAATCCCGGATTTCCCGGACGCGCGTCTGCGTAAAGAATCCGAAAATTCGGATTTTGCGTTGGCTGTGGGGTCCACATGCCCTAGTGTTTGAAGAATCAACACCGTCCATTGAATTTACCTCGAGATCCCAATCAGGAATGTATGGTTTTGGATCGGATTAGTTGTGGTCCACCGTACTTTTCTTTTCACCTTCAATCCTCCGTTTGGCTGAGATCTTTGCACTTTTGCCTTCATAGAACTATATAGACACCTAGGCGAAGGTCTTGGACACCTCCTGGAACAAGTGAACGGTTCGGATCATCGGAACGGGCAACGAGTGGGGCCCACTAGGAAGACCAGCGTCCGGTTTTCGCGGTCGCTGCGAAGCAGAGAAAAACTCTTCCGCAGGCTCTGACGAAACTGGTGGGGTCCACTTCGTCTTGTATTGAAGAAATCCCAGCCGTCCAACATCTTCAGGACGAAAAACCGTCCAGGAAGGACGAGATTCTTTTTGATTTCAGTGTGGCCCACTTGATTTTTAGTTTCACCGTCCGTCGTCCGTTTGACGGTGAAAATTGCGTGCTCGCGTGCGTGGGTTAAAAATGAAAGCTAGGTGAGGTGCGTGGCCACCCCTGGAGGCATTTGGACGGTTCGGATTATCAACATGCATAATGGGTGGGGCCCACAACAGAAACCGATGGACGGCTTGTTCGGACGCTGTTTCAAGAAAACGGAGCTTCCGTTTCTGTGAAGAAGGCTCGGTCAAACTGAGTCAAACCGTTTGGAATGGTCCGGTGCGAGTCGAGCGTTGTACACGGTGTGTACATGCATCGCATGTGCGGGTCCCAAGTGATGTATTTGAAAGATCTGACCCGTTCATCTGTTGTGTAACCTCATATAAAGGGTTGAGACCAAATTTAATGCAGTTCCAGATATCGTGTGAGCCCAAAATCAGAGTTTTGTGGGCTGATCTGCCCGTTAGGCCACTTCCAGGGGGATCCAAGAGCTCAATTTTGACGTGTACGGTTAAATTATGGTCTTCAAGCCACCTATAAAGTTCCGAGTCGAACAGATGGTGGAGACCCTGTGATTTTGCATTCTGGCTGACTTTCAGGCCACTTGAGCTTCAGTTTCTCGATTTTTTTCAGATCTCGGCTGTGTAAAATCGTCGATCCCAATCCCCAGGAGTCCGTCCCTTGCTTTTGTGATATCAGAGTGCCAAATCCACGCTTTTACTATCAGTTTTCAGTCAACGCTCCTAATTGAATCCTGCAACAAAACACAATAAAAATACTCCATTAAGCAGTGTCATGTTCGCAAATCTATGTAGTAATTGGGGTCTAATATGCAATATTCGACCCTCAACACAACCCCCAACCAGCATTTTGCTAGTCCCGAGCAAAGTATGCGAAAATTAAGTTGAGAATTACGAGATAATTCTTGTGAAGCCGAGTGACTTGTGAAAAACAATCCAGATATGAGAAATCTTAAGATTCGTGAATGTTGATTATCAATTTCTCCTGGCCTCTCATGCACGGTGAGTTTCATAATCAAGTTCAAATATTAATCCATAAACTAGAATAATAAACATTGAGTTCCATGGGTGTATAGTGAAATCTCGGCCTATCATCATTAAGAGATCAAATTGTCGATTTCATGATATCATTGGTAACCAACAGGAGTACTCAGGACAACCAAAACTTAAACTTGCCTTTTAGATCATCTTTTCGTTCTATTAACCTTTGATTTCCTTTATAAACAGTAGCGCCAAGGAGGGGAATCAAATCCTCACCTATAGGGAGCAAACCTTTGGTGAAAACTTGTCGCCTAACTCTTTTCTCATGTCAACCATGGGGAATCGAATCTTCATCTATAGGGAGCAAACCTATGATGACGATTATGCGACTTACTCTTTCAATTCTTTTTTATAAACTGATGCTGAAATTTTTGTTTTTCTGGCTGGTTCCTTTCATGCTCAGTGATTACCAAATTAACCCTTCAGTTTCAACTGAAATCTTAATGTGTAAGCGAGATGTCACATGTGAAATCATGACTCAATCAATGTTTACAACTTCTAATCATAGATTAACAATTCAAACTTAACCGTGAAATCTAATAGACACTGAATCCAAGAGTCATAAAGCGCCAACATTACTTATCTTGTAATTCTAAATCCAAGATGGCCATCACAATCACTTCGAAGTCACAAGAATTTCCAGAAAAAATTTTAAAATTTTCACAGTTGTTGCTCAAGACTAAGAAAAACACTGATTAGGTTACCTAATCTCCCACCCCCAACCTAAAATCTACATTGTCCTCAATGTAAAAGAGATAAGTATGTCATGCATATGGGGCAACGAAAGTAAAAGAGAAGTGATGGGAAGATAGTACCTGGATAACGAATCGAGAGACTTTTCCAAAAAATATCAGAAGAGAGTAAGTCAGCGCAAGGAGAAACCAACACAAATAAAAAATAAAATAAAAAAAATAAAAAATAAAAAATAAACTCCTACCTATACCACTTTCGCAGGTGCTCTCGATTGCATTTAGCATATGCAACAAGCCTTTAAACCCCTAGGTTGCCCCTAGTGGACGAGTTGTAGTCTCATGAGGGTTTGCAGTAATGTTACCCACAAACATTGGACTAGGAAAATGAAATGAAAAGCTGGGCTGCCTCCCAGGAGCGCTAAGTTTACCGTCTTCAGCCAGACAAATAAAACAACTACCCTAGTCCTAAGAAAGCGATAAACCTACCTATACCTCCATCAGACTAGGAGATCATTCCTGGTAAACAGGATCAGTCAGAGGCATGGACATGTCTTCTGAATCAAATTTCTCGACAAATGGCTTTAAGCGATGTCCATTTACTTTAAATTCCTTGCCATTGTCGGGATCTCTTATTTCGACGGCCCCATGAGGATATGCAGTAACAACAATGTAAGGGCCGGTCCAACGAGATCGAAGCTTACCCGGAAAGAGATGTAATCGAGAATTATACAAAAGGACTTTCTGACCTGGCGTGAATAATTTTCGTAGAATATGTTGGTCATGAAACGCCTTCATCCTGTCCTTGTAAATCCTCGAGTTCTCATATGCGTCGTTCCGGATTTCTTCAAGTTCATTTAATTGAAGTTTGCGTAGTGAGCCAGCGTTGTTCAGATTGAAATTCAGATTTTTGATTGCCCAGTAGGCTCTATGTTCCAACTCCACAGGCAAGTGGCAAGCCTTCCCATAGACGAGTCTAAAGGGAGACATTCCAATAGGGGTTTTAAAAGCAGTACGGTAAGCCCACAAGGCATCGGTCAATCGGATTGACCAATCCTTACGGTCAGGGTTAACCGTTTTCTCCAAAATGTGTTTGATCTCCCTATTGGAAATCTCAGCTTGCCCACTTGTCTGTGGGTGGTATGGGGTGCTCACCTTATGAGAGATACCGTATTTCTTCATTAAACTCTCGAATGGCCTATTACAAAAGTGTGAGCCCCCATCACTAATGATGGCTCGAGGCGTTCCAAATCGGGATAGGATGTTTTCTTTTAAGAATTTAATGACCGTGCGATGGTCATTAGTTCGACACGGAATCGCTTCGACCCATTTAGTGACATAGTCTACGGCAAGCAAAATATATAAATTCCCGAAAGATTGGGGGAATGGTCCCATGAAATCGATGCCCCAGCAATCAAATGCCTCTATGATAAGAATGGGGTTCAAGGGCATCATATTTCGACAGGACAATGCTCCCAATTTCTGACAACGCTCACAAGCTTTGCAAAACTCATGAGTATCCCTGAACATAGTGGGCCAATAAAAGCCACACTGCAGAATTTTGGCCGTGGTCTTTTTAGCAGAAAAGTGACCACCACAGGCCTGTGAGTGACAAAAGGTGATGACACTCTGATGCTCATCATCTGGCACACATCTCCTTAAGATCTGGTCTGGGCAATATTTAAACAGATAAGGATCATCCCAGAAAAAGTTGCGTACCTCGGTGAAGAATTTCTTCTTATCTTGCGCAGTCCACTGTGTCGGTATGGAACCTGTAGCAAGATAATTAGCAATATCAGCGAACCAAGGTGAGTGGGAGACTCTGAACAGTTGTTCATCAGGGAACATGTCGTTGATACGGGTCGCCTCAAGGGAATCAGAGGTATTAATGCGAGAAAGGTGATCGGCCACTACGTTCTCTACTCCTTTTTTGTCTTTAATTTCCAAATCAAATTCTTGGAGTAGAAGGATCCATCGTATCAAGCGGGGCTTAGAATCATTCTTAGAAAGAAGATATTTAAGTGCCGCATGATCTGTATAGATAATGATCTTGGATCCAATCAAATAGGACCTAAATTTGTCCAAGGCGAACACTACGGCTAAGAGTTCTTTTTCCGTAGTCGAGTAGTTCACTTGGGCAGGATTTAAGGTCCTACTTGCGTAATGTATGACGTATGGCCTCTTATCTTTTCTCTGGCCTAGAACCGCTCCAAGAGCATAATCAGAAGCGTCGCACATAAGCTCAAAAGGAAGGCTCCAGTCGGGTGGCTGCATGATGGGTGCAGTGGTTAACGTGCCTTTAAGCTTAGTGAAAGCTTCCTGGCACTGCTCAGTCCACTCGTATGGAGCATCCTTTTGAAGAAGATTACATAAAGGACGAGAGAGGAGACTAAAGTCCTTTATGAATCGCCTGTAAAATCCTGCGTGTCCTAAGAAGGATCGCACGTCCCTGATGTTCTTGGGTGGAGGTAGGTTAGAGATAAGATCGATTTTTGCCTTATCTACCTCAATTCCCTTGGATGAGATGATATGTCCAAGGACAATCCCCTTATGAACCATGAAATGGCACTTCTCCCAATTAAGTACCAGATTCTTTTCTTCACATCTTTTCAGCACACATTTAAGATTCTCTAAGCACTCGCTGAAAGATGAACCGAAAACCGAGAAATCGTCCATAAAGACCTCTAGATATTTCCCTACCATGTCAGAAAAGATACTCAGCATACATCGCTGAAAGGTGGCAGGGGCATTACATAACCCGAACGGCATCTTTCTGTAAGCAAAGGTGCCATAGGAGCAAGTAAATGTGGTCTTTTCCTGGTCCTCAGGGGCGATTTCAATTTGGTTATAGCCCAAATACCCGTCAAGGAAACTGTAATAGGAATGACCGGCTAATCTTTCCAGGATCTGATCAATGAATGGTAAAGGAAAGTGGTCTTTCCTCGTGACGGTATTCAATTTCCTGTAGTCGATGCACATTCTCCAACCAGTAGTGACTCTAGTCGGCACGAGTTCATTATTAGCATTGGCTACGATGGTGATTCTGGACTTCTTAGGAACCACCTGAGTTGGACTCACCCACTGACTATCAGATATAGGGTATATGATACCCACATCCAATAGTTTGAGAACCTCGGCCTTAACCACTTCCTTCATGTTTGGATTTAGTCTACGATGTGGTTGCCGAGCGGTCTTCGCGTTATCCTCAAGATATATGCGGTGAGTACAAATCGAGGGGTCGATTCCCTTGAGGTCCGTGATCGTCCATCCAAGGGCTCCCTTATGCTGAATGAGAGTAGCTATGAGCATACTCTCCTGTTTTTTCTCCAGGTGGGCAGAGATCACCACCGGGTATGTCTCATCTTGACCTAAATAAGCATATTTCAAATCAGGGGGCAAAGGTTTTAGGTCAAGCTTCGGTGCCTTGAGGTTAGACGGTAGAGGCACTACATCAGTTTGTGGTAATTCTTCAAATTGTGGCCTCCACCGGTTAACTTCAAGTACCGGTGCAGTATCCAGCAAGGCACACGTCTCCCTAATCATATCATCATCAAACTCATGGGAGTGGGCCAGGCACGTCTCGAGAGGGTCGGAGGATAAGGTCAGAGGTGTCGTATCTTCCACGAAAGAGTCAATCATGTTAATGTCGTGGATATCGTCATCATCCTCTGAGTTGTTGCCGTTATTGAAAAAGATGTTTGACTCCAATGTCAAATTTCCAAAAGACATAGTCATGACACCATTCCTGCAATTGATAATTGCATTTGACGTAGCAAGGAATGGGCGACCAAGAATGACGGGAATCTGAGTGCTTATGTTATTGATGGGTTCGGTGTCCAAGATGATAAAATCTACAGGGTAGTAAAATCTATCGACTTGGACCAAAACATCCTCAATAATCCCTCTTGGTACACGAACAGAGCGATCGGCGAGTTGTAGTGTGGTTAGAGTGGGTTTTAACTCACCCAAACCTAACTGTTTGTATACCGAGTAGGGAATCAGATTGACGCTCGCTCCTAAGTCAAGAAGTGCGTGATCAATTCGATGGTTCCCGATTACACATGATATGGTTGGGCTACCGGGATCCTTGAATTTCTGTGGCACGTCTTGCTTCAGGATGGCACTCACTTTCTCAGTTAAGAAAATCTTCTTTTGAATACTCTGCCGTCTTTTGGTCGTACATAGGTCTTTCAGAAATTTTGCATATGAAGGAATCTGTTTTACGACATCAAGCAGAGGAATGTTGACTTTCACTTGTTTCAAACACCTCCAGAATATCCTGAGAGTTAGAAAGACGTTTTGGTGCAACCAACCGTTGGGGGAACGGAGCAACTGGCTTCTCTAGAAGTTCCGGTTCTAATTTTTGTGGGGTATCGCTAGATCCATCTTTATTGTCCTCTTCTGGTTCTTCAGGCTTTTCGGGCCTAACCGGAAGGGTTTTATCAATGATCTTCCCACTCCTAAGAGTGGTGATGGATTTAGCGTGCCCCATTTGATTTGAGGAGCTGGGATCATTTATCTCGTACTGCGGTTTAGGATTGGGGAGAGGTTGTGCAGGAAGCATCCCCTTTTCTATAACCGTCATACGAGAATCTATCTTTTGCATAAATTCAGTAAATCCTCGCATCGCCTGAGCCAGCTCTTGTATGGAATTTTGAACCGGTTCTTCTTGAGGTTTCCCTTGATTTGGATTTTGATTGAGAAAACCTTGGGGGGTAGCCGTTTGCCCATTTCTCCAACTAAAGTTTGGATGAGTTTTCCAACCAGGATTGTACGTGTTGGAGTTAGGTCCAGTAAAAGGTCTTTGATAGTTGTTTACGGCATTGGCTTGTTCATTCAATACTCCTCGAAAGGCAGATATTGTAGGACAGTTTTCAGTTGTGTGAATGTTACAATCACAGATGCCGCAAACAATTTCATTGACCTTATCCTTCTTTCCTTCCATGGCCTCGACTCTTCGTATGAGATTAGTCACTTTAAAATTTACATCATCCTCTTCTTTCAGGAGATATACTCCACCTTTCTCCTTAGATTGAGTTGGCCTAGACGTGGTATTTGATTTTGGGTAATGGTCCCAAGATTGTGCATTTTCGGCAAGTCTATCGAGATAATCCCATACCTCATCGACCTCTTTATTCATGAATTCTCTATTACACATTGTCTCGACTAGTTGGCGCATGGAAGATGTCAGTCCATCATAGAAAAAATTTGTAATGCGCCACATTTCAAAACCGTGTTGTGGGCATGAACTGACAAGATCCTTGAACCTTTCCCAACATTGGTAGAATGTTTCATCTTCCTTTTGGGCAAAGTTCATGATTGCTTTTCTGAGGGTAATTGTTTTATGGTGTGGGAAAAATTTCTTTATGAATTCCCTCTGCAAATCATTCCATGTGCCAATGGATCTAGGACGCAGTGAATGTAACCATGTCTTAGCCTTCTCTTTCAAGGAAAAAGGAAAGAGTTTCAGCCTGATTGTATCCTCGGATACATTGGGAAAGTATAAGGTGGCTATAATCTCATCGAACTCTTTCAAATGTAAGTATGGGCTTTCAGATTCAAGCCCATGGAATTTAGGAAGGAGTTGGATAACTCCTGGCTTGATGTCCATCTGTCCTGTGTTTTCAGGAAAAATCATACATGAGGGCGTACTCACCCCCGCCGGTTGTAAATAATCTCGTAAAGTACGAGGCGGGGGTGCTTGATGCACCTCATTCTCATCATGTGTTTCCTCATCTCTGTGGTGAGGTAGTGCTTGAGGTTGATTTGCAGCCATAACCTCAATTAACTCAGGGGAATTCGAGCGGTGTCTAGTCCTGCGATGGAGAGTTAACCCCTCAACTACTCCTCCTTCGGTCAAGAGACGTCGAGTGTTGTCACGGGCCCACTTGGGCATGAAACACTCGCAGCCCTCAATCAAATTCTAAACCTAATTCTAAGAAAGAAAATGAAAATCTAGAAAGAAAGAGAGGGTTGGAAGGAGATTACCAAATTGAAGTCCCTAAGTTAAAACCTGTAAAATAGAACAAAATAAGTTAGTTTCTAAAGATAATAGGCCTAAGAGTAGAAAATTCCTAAGAAGAAGAATAGCAATTACTAAGTTCTAAATTTAGAAAAGAGAAATCCTAAAAAGGAAAGTAGGAACCTCTAAACAAATTAGAAAAATTCTAAACTAGAAAGTAAGTGAGTAATGAAAGAGATAGAAAGTAGAAGTCAGAAAGAGCTTACTGAGTTAGAAAACCTACAAAACAAGAGGGTTAGTTTCTAAATAGAAAATCTAAAAATAGGAAATTTTCTAGAAATAATATAGAAATAAGGTTTAGATTCTAAAAGGGAAAACTATAAGAAATTTCAAAAATTAAAAGAAATTAGAAAATTTCTAAAATTCAAACCTTAATTCTAAAGATAGAAAGAAAGAAGATTTAAGAAGAAGCGTACCAATTTAGAAAGCTATCTCAGAAACCTATAAAAGAGAAACGTTAGTAAAGTCCTAATCTTACTCTTAATTCTAAAACTAATTAATTTCAAATTACGTAGCCGTCAATCCCCGGCAACGGCGCCAAAAACTTGATCACTCCCCAAGTATAGGGTTGTGATGTAGTAATAACTCGGTAAGACCGAGGTCGAATCCACAGGGACTGAAACCTGTACGTAATCTGAAAGTAACTAGAACTAGAACTAGAATGAGATGAAATCTAAATTGAGTGTAATTTGAAGAATAATGGTGAAGTATTTAATCTAAAACTTCAGAAAATTCAGAGGAAAGGAAACTAGGGATTCAGAGGATCCACTTGTAGAGATCAGGGAGATCTTATGCATGTATCACAAATTGAATGAATTGATGTTGATATAGTTTTCAAGAGATGAGAGGTATATGAATTAGAATGGATTCCATCACCAAACCATGCCTAGGAGACAAAGCAAACAACAGAATTAAACTAATTACCAACCAGTCAACATGTTTATGAAGGTTAGGAAGGGTACCGTCATCCAACCATGCCCAGGAGACGATGGTAAACAACAGGGCTTCCTGACGTCATAAACATTAAAAGGAAAAGGAAATACTCAAAGCCATTGCAAACCCATTGTAATTTCAGTCACAACAGACCATTAAAGACTAAAAATATTCCTTTAATAAAATAAATATCAACTTCAATTCATAATTAAAACTAAATTAAAAACATAAAATTAAATCTCCCATCCCACTACAAGCTTCACCCCTTAGCCCTAGCTTAGGGGTTTAGCCTAGCATGGATAGAGTAAAATCCATGAATTTCATAAAAAGAAAGTAAAAATTGAAATAAAAAAAATTCTTAAAACCTTTTTTTTTTCTGCCTGTGCTCCACAAAAACCCAGCCGCTGCCTCCCCCCGATGATCTTCCAACCACTGAATCTTATAGACCACAGCCCCCGTGGAGAGTCCGTACAGCAGGCCTACGTAACCAGCAAGAACAGGGACTCCCCTGCGTAAATCTTTTTTCCGCAGTCAAGAAGATGAGCCGTAAATGGCCCACTTTCCTCACTTCCTTTCCAAATAGATAACGTCACTTGGGATATTTTTCGACGACCTACATAATGAACGGTTCAGATTGATCATCCGATCAAAGATGGTGGGCCACAATCGCCCGAAAATCCCGGATTTCCCGGACGCGCGTCTGCGTAAAGAATCCGAAAATTCGGATTTTGCGTTGGCTGTGGGGTCCACATGCCCTAGTGTTTGAAGAATCAACATCGTCCATTGAATTTACCTCGAGATCCCAATCAGGAATGTATGGTTTTGGATCGGATTAGTTGTGGTCCACCGTACTTTTCTTTTCACCGTCAATCCTCCGTTTGGCTGAGATCTTTGCACTTTTGCCTTCATAAAACTATATAGACACCTAGGCGAAGGTCTTGGACACCTCCTGAAACAAGTGAACGGTTCGGATCATCGGACGGGCAACGAGTGGGGCCCACTAGGAAGACCAGCGTCCGGTTTCGCGGTCGCTGCGAAGCAGAGAAAAACTCTTCCGCAGGCTCTGACGAAACTGGTGGGGTCCACTTCGTTGGTATTGAAGAAATCCCAGCCGTCCAACATCTTAGGACGAAAAAACCGTCCAGGAAGGACGAGATTCTTTTTGATTTCAGTGTGGCCCACTTGATTTTTAGTTTCACCGTCGTCGTCCGTTTGACAGGTGAAAATTGCGTGCTCGCGGCGTGGGTTAAAATGAAAGCTAGGTGAGGTGCGTGGCCACCCTGGAGGCATTTGGACGGTTCGGATTATCAACATGCATAATGGGTGTGGCCCACAACGAAACGATGGACGGCTGTTCGGACTGTTCTGTCGGTTTCAAGAAAACGGAGCTTCCGTTTCTGTGAAGAAGGCTCGGTCAAACGAGTCAAACCGTTTGAATGGTCCGGTGGCGAGTCGAGCGTTGACACGGGTGTACATGCATCGCATGTGCGGGTCCCAAGTGATGTATTTGAAAGATCGACCCGTTCATCTGTTGTGTAACCTCATATAAAGGGTTGAGACCAAATTTGATGCAGAGTTCCAGATATCGTTGTGAGCCCAAAATCAGAGTTTTGTGGGCTGATCTGCCCGTTAGGCCACTTCCAGGGGGATCCAAGAGCTCAATTTTGACGTGTACGTTAAATTATGGTCCTCACAGCCACCTATAATGTTCCGAGTCGACAGATGGTGGAGACCCTGTGATTTTGCATTCTGGCTGACTTCAGGCCACTTGAGCTTCAGTTCTCGATTTTTTTCAGATCTCGGCTGTGTAAAATCGTCGATCCCAATCCCAGAGTCGTTCCCCTTGTTTGTGATATCAGAGTGCCAAATCCACGCTTTTACTATCAGTTTTCAGTCAACACTCCTAATTGAATCCTGCAACAAAACACAATAAAAATACTCCATTAAGTAGTGTCATGTTCGCAAATCTATGTAGTAATTGGGGTCTAATATGCAATATTCGACCCTCAACAACATGCATCAGGCGCATCGAACAACTGGCAGAAGAAGTAAGGTGTTTACTCAGAGAAGCAATTGAGCCGTTTGCACAACTTGAGTTGATCGGTGTCCTTCAACATCTAGGGTTGGGTTATCTCTTTGAGTCAGAGATCAGGGAAGTCCTAGAAGCCATATCCAATTGCAAAAATGACATCGAGATAGAGAAAGATCTAACTGCTACCGCCCTTCGGTTTAGAATGCTTAGACAGTATGGGTACGAAGTTTCACAAGGTATATTTATTGTTTAATGGTTTGATCTTCTTGTGTTTTTATTTTTGGATGCACTCTGAAATATTGTAATTTAGATGCAATTTAAAAAATTACATTGTTTGGATGGCACAATGCCATTAATTGACCTATAACAGCATTTAACAACTTGAAGCATTATTTATCAGTTCCCATTCCAATTGAAAACTTGATTTGCAATTTAAAATGAGGGAGAGAATCTCATGTGATGACTTGGTAGGATCCTCAAATGAAAGTTACTCTTTCCCGGTGTAGGCAACCAAATGTAGGGTCCATACAATGGATGGCACAAATAATTCTGTAGGGAATGGAACATGGCCCTAGTACAAATACTAAAGGAGTAGGGAATCAAACAAGGCCCAACTTATAAATGGCTTAATATTTACCTCAGTTCAAACCAACCATTTTCTCGGCCATTGATAGATTTGTTCAGATTGTTGTGATGCATTCGCAATCTAAGTGATTGTTGTGATGGACTCGCAATCAAAGGTGGGGAATACATGATCAACAGTCTATATCATCTATGTTCGTACCATTTCTAGAATTAATATGAGC